>JAOTAV010031052.1:0-20125 GCA_026546445.1 Cyclargus thomasi
CTATTTTAGTTTTTTCCTTTGGAAGTTGGTTTTAATTTTTTGTTAAAAAATAATTGTGATTTAAAGACGTAAGTGGATGAAGCTAACATTTTACAACATTTCAGTAAATATTAATTTTTTCCTATAAGATTTTAATAAATCTTGGAATTTTGCGATTTAATTATCTAGCTTTTTATTTAGCTATATTTTTATATACCAGTATTGTCTGGTTTACGCGTATGAAGTAGATAAGTAACTAAATTCTAAGTTAATAATTGCATGTAAGCACAAAATTTAGTAGCAAGTCGCAAGTAAAATTACTTAAAATTAAGTTAAAATTTTGTAATCTACTTATCTATTTAATACGTGTAAACCATTCATAACGGCATAAATTGAAAATGCCTCAGGATTCCGCCTCTTTGTAATCTTAGTGCTACTTCCGACAAACAGTTTACATCGTTATACCCAACTGCAGTCGTGCTGGGCACGATACAAATTGAGCTAAAAATCTTTAGTAGCGATACAATCGCCCGTTTACTAAATATTCGCATTCCTCCCATAACGCAGTAGTTGGTGTTATTGAAGGTTGGGGATATATATAGCCTCTTTAACTAAGGCCCGGTTTAAATTTAATTAAGTACAGTAGCGAGTTAATAAAACGGTCAGTTATAAAATTAAGTAGTAAGTATTAAGTGACGTTCAAACGTAGGCGAGTTAAGTAATCATAAGTTGCTGGTTCGATAGTCGAAGTCTCCATAATTACATTTAACATTTTACTCAACTAAATACCTATTTTATTAAAATTTTTGATAAATTAAATATTATAATATGAACTGCATTAAACTCAAACGTCTACACGCTGATGAGTTAGCAGGACGCGGGAGACGCGAGAGGGGTGGCACTTCACACTTAACTCGCCAAAAAATAGGATCGCGTTATATTTAAGCCAACTTTATTAACAACTTACAACTTAACTCGATTTTACCGTTCAAACGTCAAAAATAACTAAACTCGTCGATCGCGCAAGTTAACTCGCTACTTAACTAAATTAAGTGTAAATCGGCACTTAAGGTATTTAATTAAAAAGCACGGAAAGAATTCGTTCAGCCTATAACTGTCAGCACTCGTCATTTACCAAGAGTTTCCCAGTAGCTCCTAAGGCAAAAGCGCGTAAGTTATAAATTTGTGAAATTCCATCGGAAACATACGACATTTTTGCCCTCGATTCCGTTATTTATGATCGAAGGAAGTTATATTTTACTAGGCTGTTAAGTTTAATGAAAAATGTTAATTTTGTGAGAACTCGACCTAGCGGGGCTTAGCCGTGTAAAAATTAGTCGGGGTCAGTGCATACGAGCGATTTATGACGGCGAATAGTGGTTACAAAGGATCGACTTTGTATAATAGACTACATGTATACGGATTATGTACTGGATTTCTAGTTACACTTGTAATTCTAGAACATTTTAACCTTTCGTAAGAATGAAACTCAGAATATGTATTAAATTTATTTTGTATTAAAATCTAATTATATCGCAGATCGAAAGAAGAATGCTTTTTATATTTAGGTACTCTTCCTAATTCTACATAATTCCTTAGTGAGCTAAGCTATCTAGTACAAGCTAAGCTTTAAACAACGCTAAGTGCCAGTTTCACCGCTTATTGTTAAAGTTTCTGTAAGGCTATCCGTATCTTTTTGACAGAAACTCCATACAACATCTGTTAAATAAAGTTGTGGATAGACTATCTGTAAGCGGTGAAACGAGCTCTAAAAGTATTAAAGCATTTTTCGGTGGTAAATAAATAGTAACGTTATTTTAGACATAGGGACAGTTAGCAGTAAAAATGTGTTCCGTTTGCAGCAGTCTTTAGTTTTATAAGAGAAATTGTTTTATCATTAACTAGATATTGGACTTTAGTTTTTCTGTTAATTAACTTAATTATATTGATTACCATTTGTTATAAACGACAGGAAATTTAATTTAAATCGTAACTGATAAAAATAATGTCTAAATACCTATTAATTTTGAAAATCGGTAAAAACAACTGAAGACATAAGTGATTCAATGCAGTAACTATTACAACCTTCAAGTAAATATTAACTTTACTCCTATTTAAAATTTTGATAAATCTAGTAGTTTAGGGGTTTCATTATCTAGCTTGCCTGTCTTGCGCTATATCAAATCCACATTATTTTAGATTCGAATTATTTTTTCGGTTGTAAAGCGTCCATTTGCGCAGAAATCCGGCAGTTGTTAACTTGTTAGTTATCCATTTCCTCCACTCATGTCTTCAACTGTTAATAGTTCTGAAAGCATTTTTCTATAACACTGCATACATACGGTTACTCAGTAGTCAAACGCAGCTTAAGTCATGTTTATGTGATCGCCGGTTAAGTGAGACAAAAAGTGTCGTTGTGACAGATACGGACGCAGGTCCCACGTGAACCGACAGATACTGATCGGGGACTGTTATGTTTCTAACTTTATGACGGTTTTTATGGAAACTGGTACCGAGCTAAACTGACGGTTAATTATGATGTATGTAGACTTAGTTCGAGCCCCGGTGGTGGCGTGTACCAATGAGACATTTTCCGATCTTAAGTATATAATGCGGATGCTCATTACCGTGAGAGAGAGCAATGCTTCGGCACGAATGGGCCGGCTCGACCGGAGTGATACCGCGGCCTCACAGAAAATCGACGTAAAACATCACTCGCACAAACCCACAGACATGATCTCAGGGAGCCCGAGATACGTGCTACAGCTATCTTGGGACCCGCAACGAAATTAATCAGAAGAATATAAAAGGATGAGGAAGCATTTAATATTTTTTTTGCTAGTTACTTCGCTAGTTATTTATATGAATAAATTAATTTTAAACAAAAAACAGAAACCGACTTTCACAAAAAAAAATGATAGACGAACTGAAAAGTAATAAATAATTCTTTTTCTCTGTTCTTTGTTTATGTCTGGCCGAAGCCTCAGCATTCACCGTATGAATCTTTATAACTTTTTTTTAAAATCTTTATTTAGGGAGTTTTGTCAACAGTGACTATGTCGCTCCAATAGACGATAACTACAAAATAGTTCACAAATAAATTAACCTATTATACGTCCCTTTATAATTTTGGGGTCGGTACCAGCTTTTACAATTTCATAGATTCTTGACATTAAACTCTTACAGTCCGCTGTGCGGACACTCCCTTCCAACAATTTCCTAGAATTCGCACGTAGCTAAGCAGTGAGCATGCGAAAGTGATGTTTGATTTACAGCTCCAAGTCGGGCAAAAACTGGCCACATTAAACATCAGACAACCTACCGTGGTGATGTGGAACTGGTTATATATATTGTGTATCAGTGGCATAACTATACGGGGCTCGTGGCTCTTGTCGTGCGGATGTCATCTGTAAAAAAGTAATTTCAATCAAAATATTTGACATAAATGTCTAAAAACAGAAAACCCGACTGGAGGAACTATTACAATTTAAACATCTAGATATGCATATTTCTAGAATGACTATATAAAGCCCTTTACTTTGATATCCTACCCTAAAAAGGCAGAAAAAAAATGTTTGGAACCTCACATTTTTGAATTCTATATCCGCCATTTTGATTTTTTAATGTACCTAGTGTCATTGCGCTATCAAGACAAATTAACGTATCCATCAAGCCGCTTAGACTGCAAAGCGTGCCAAACAAATAAACATACATACATACATTACATACTCTCGAAAAACATAACTGACTGACGATGGTGATCTGTCAACGCAAAGCCCATAGATGGATTGAAATTTGGCATGCGAGTAGATAACACAGGCCCCCGCTAAAATAGGATTTTGGTTGATTATCATCAAAATTAAATTAAATAATAATTATATAAATAAAATATTAATAAAAAAAGGCTTTTATTAATATTTTTTTATTATATAAACCGGAATTTTTTACTCTTGCAGGACCACACTCCGTCTCAACCTTGCCAATTTTTCGAAAAAGGAGATTGAACAGAATAATTATAGCAACATTACGTTTGACGGAACAAATAATTTAAGTTGAAAATGTTTTTGTTATAACTTCTTAAACATGTTGTAGATCAAGATGTGAATTCTAAGATTAATAGCTAGTTGTTAATAACAATAATGCCGCAGCCCGGGGCTCCGCTAAACACCGCTCGTGAGCCCAGCAAGTCCTTACGCCTTACACATTACAAATACCAACTTACATATTCATAAACGGACAAAACCGAGGGATGACGGTTCCGTACCATCGGAAATACCGTTCTCTTTGTCTAAAGTTTGGCAGGAAAGATTTTTATTGGTTACTAGATGCGGCTCCGTTGCGCCAAATTCGTTTATCGGACGGGAACCGTACATTGCCGGGATTAAAAGTATCATATATCCTTTCCCGGGGACTCAACGAATGTCTATACCAAATTTTAAGAAAATCGGCTAATCGGTTTGTGCGTGAAGCGGTAACAGACAGACACTTTAACATTTATAGTAATAATATGGATGGAAGCGTGGATTGTTCATAAAGCCAAGAATATTTCTGCTATCTGCTTAGCAGAAATATTAGTCAAAGTGCATATCGAACTATCGCCATGAGTATTTTCGCAAACCGACAAGAAGAGAGCGTTTTTCCTCTGAAAAGGGCCAGCAACATTTTGTTTGAAACAATGCCGTCTTGAATTAGTTTATAACATACAGTTTTGTATTAGTAGTGCAACAGACAGTGGACTAAAAGGGGTCCGTCCCCCCCTTTTTGGGTACGGAACCCTTGCTATACGTATCTGGGAGCCAAGTCGTATGAGAAGCATGTAAACCACCTATAATTATGCAAGTCATTAGTGTTGGGAACGCACCAGGAATTTTATCGATATAAGAAGCTATTTTTATCGATACTATTAAGTTTTATGGGAGAGTCGTAATAGGCATGGTATTAGCTCTGCGGGGTTCTGCTACATATACTATTATACAATTACAACTAAATGCTAATAAATTGTGGTATTTGAATCGTAATTATACTCTACAAAATATGAGGGTGTATATAAGTTTGTTAGCGTTATGAGATTTCATAGTAAATTTTATTATATCGCTTTCATTATCTTTAATGAATTGAAATCTATTATAAGCATTTAATATTATTTTAAAATAATATACATATAAGCAGGTCCCATCTAATCTAAGGCTTTTGAATTTAATTATTGTACTGCAGAAGCTCAACGAACATAATGACAGAAGTTTCGTTAGAAGAAGTTTCGAAATTAATAGGTTCTACCATAGACAAATTATCTACTGTAAAGTGTGTGTGTTCGCGCGTCTGCGATTCCCGCATAGCAACAATTTAAATTTTCTTAATCACCCACACATTCATATTTTTATTTACCTTTAATGTTTTTGTAATTTCTATAATTTGTGATTTTGTCGATTCATTGTTCACTTCTTCTCTGAGCACAAGCAAGTCAATAAACTACATTCCATCAAGTCTAAGTTTAATTTATCAACCAACCAAACATGCATTAAAACAGTATGCTTAGAGCTTAGTCAAAGTCATCGAAGCCATAGTTATTCGTGCCAATTTTTGACTTTTGCTGATGTCGGCACACTCTTCGTTATATCTATCCTGTTAGAAGTAAAACCTCCCTGAATATGATAGTATTATGCGATTATATCAACTACCTAGATTGAGTTTAATGTAAACAGAGCAACCTTTATTTCTCTGTCTACCTTAAGATAGATCATTATGTAAATTATGAGTAATATTTTATTTACAGCAGTCAATTAGTTTATTTCATGTTTTATTATACTGCTGAGAATGCATCTTGAAATTGAAAGGTTTATATCTTTTTAATTGAGACTGACTCGAGTTTTCAACAGTATACAGTGCCTATAACAATAAAAAAGATAATAGGCTTTTGCTAACAGAAACGAGAAGGATAATATCAATAGTATTTTCTGTAATATTTACAAAATCCTTACTAATATTATAAATGCGAAAGTGTATTTGTTTATCCTTCAGTACGAAAAAACCGGATGAATCTTAATTTTTGGCATAGACTTCGTTGAAAGGAACTACGTAAGCTACACTTGTCTTGAAAAAACACCAAGTCCCCAAAAAGATCGTACAGGAAATAAAGTTTTTAGCATTTAATTTATCGACAAAATTAATTCACAACACTAACTGTTTGTAACCTCCTTAATATTACGTGCACAGTTCAACATCGCGTCGCGAACAGTTCCGCGGTATGTGGCTAACTTTTTGTTTAGGTACTACTTGTTACAGATTAGTAGACAAAGTAGTAAAATTTTAGCCTATACACTAATATCTGGTTTACACGTTTTGAGTAGATTATAAGTAATTAACTAAATTTTAACTTAATTTTATGTGACTTAACATGCCACTTTTTTTTTTAATTTTGTGTTTACATGAAGTTAATAACCTAAAATTTCGTTACCTACTTAATACGTGTAAACCAGACATGATATCATAAAACTTTATTTATTATTTAATTATTAATTCTTTATTTGCTTATAAAAAAACATACATTAAAAAAAAACTAGGTTGGGAATAAAGCAAAACTTTCCTGTCACTGTTAAATAATATTTCAGTAGGCTTCCAAGAGGCCGTGGTTAGCTTTCACAGCTGTTGCGATCCCTACCAAGTATCAAGTACAAAACGCAGCCGAAGTCCTGTTAAAACTATATCTAGTGCGATCGACCGGTTTCGATGTTTTTTTTATTCGATAATTGATTTTTAATTTACAGCCGCGCGTCGGGAGTTGAACCCTCGCGGTCTATACCCCCGGGCTATAAAAAACTCACTTTTATTGTATCTGTTAACTTTTAATTTTTTTTTTCATGTTAATGTCATCGCCATTTTGAATCTATGAAATCTTATTTGGAATGCAACGAGATTAAATTTAGAACACGTTTAAATATGGTATAATCGTTTTTAACCATACTTTGCAGACTAAATAACTCGACTTAGTAACGGGTTTACATAATTGTAATAAATAAGAAGCACGCTAATCATCGGTTTTCTTACACTACTAATAAAGAGGAAAGATTTGTATTTTTGTTTGTTTGTTACGAATAAACTTTAAAAAGTACTGATCCGATTTCAAAAAGTCTCGCAAGGTTAGATTGCTACTTCGATAAAATATTATAAAGATTCACAGTTGCCGTCTAGAAAGTGGCACCGGCAAAACCGCGCTTAAGCGCTATTCCGCTCCTAGTCTCTCCGAGACCGCGATTTTAACTTTTGTACGATTGTGAACTTTAACTGATTATGTTGAGTTTTATTTTTCAATACACTTGATTTTGATTTAAGCTGTTTTGTGTCAGTCTTGGGGCCATTATTTTATTAAATTTTGAAGGGATCTGTGCGTCTTATTAATATTTGATCGACGGATTGCTACATTATCACAGAGTGACATAGGATATAATGTTATCTAGACAATCGGCCAAGTGCGAGTTGTCCTCACGTACGAATGGTCGGTATACAGGCAGCGTATTACCATAGAGAAATATTACCTTACTTTGAATATAGAATACCGATTCCGATTTTAAACTCCCGTAGCTAATTTTTTTCCACGCGGGCAAAACCACGGGAAAACACAAGTCGCCAATAAAGCGACTGTTACATTAAAATTGTTAAGCGATATGAGCGTGATTTATACTCACAGACAGAGTAATGGCAAAACCGTCTGCGTTTAAATTTTATTGTTATTGAAAATGAGTTACTGTTTAAGCGCAATAAAATCGGGTGGCTAACAAAAAACCATTGTAAAAAAAATTATTTTGAGCTATCATGTTTCATTAGTGAATGATTTATAGTTAACCCTACCTGGGTCAGGTGTAGTAAAAGACTAGTTTTTGCCTACGGCTTCGCTCGCGTGGGATTCGGAATCACTTAAGATGCGAACGTTTTAGGAACATGAATGATGATGTTTTTTGAGACCGAAGCCTATGTTACTCTCTATCAGTTAAACATATTAACATAATATCTATCAAATACTCATTAAATTAAAGTTAAGTACCGATTAAATATAGGGTATAGGTATATTTATAGGGTTCGATTCCCGCGTTGGAAACTTGTTATTTCCAAGTTTGGTTAGGACAATGCAGGCTGATCACCTGATTGTCTGACAAGTATGATGATCCATGCGTCGGATGGGCATGTAAAAAGTTGGTCCTGCGCCTGATCTCTGGGCAAGCGTAGACGTGCTACTTGATCGAAAGCAACTGCCGTCGCCCATGGACACTCGTGACACCTGAAGAGCCGCAAGTGCGTTGCCGGCCTTTATGATGGTATAGGGGATGGGAATAGGGATAGGGGGGATTAGGGATGTTGGGCCACCGGTAAACTCATTCACTGAACGAATCACAGCACATTCACGCCTCATCGGTACACGCCTCCACCGGTGTTCTAACCTGCACCCTCTCGAGTGCGAACCAAACGACTTAACCCACTAGGCCACGGACACTCTAAATGTTATGTAAAAGTTTGTTTGTTTGAATTTTTGGTTTCTTTGTTTGATTTTTAAATTGCAATAACACCGAAACTAATAAACGAAATTTGATAAATCTGGTTCATAATATTTCACTCCGTCTTGTTAAAAAAATAAAAAATCCTTTATTCGGACAAAAAAGTCAAAATTTCAAAAAAAAAAAATGAAAACATATGTCCGAAACGGCGGCCTTACTGCTGGAAGTCGTTTCTACCAGTCAACCAGGCTAAAATTAATAAATAAATAAACATAGTATATAAAGTAATAAAATACAAATATTTTATTGACTAAAACATTTTTACAACTTTTTAAATTAACGGTCCCCCAAACTAGGCGAGGCCTGGCCATGGGGGAGATTAATTAATTAATTAATAAAGAAAAATATAAAAAATTAATAAACAAAAATATAATATATAATTAGAAGTTACGAACGTTGTTACTACGAGAGAATATATGGAATATCACCTGATACATTAAAAGCACCTTTGTACGACGACGAATGCTAGTAAATCTTAATAATATAAAATTTAAAAGTGACTGACTGACTGACTGCATGACGTAATAATATCAACTCGCATCCCAAACCACTAGAGTTGAAATTTGGAATGAAGGTAGTTGTTGTAACACAGGCATCCGCTTAGACGGAATTTTGATAAATTTGCACCTAAAGGAATAAAACATGGCATAAAAGTTTGTATGGCAATAACGCAAGGGAAGCCGCGGGAACAAATAATATTATAACACTAAAACAGGATGATAGGATTATGATGGAGAATTATAGGGCTGATCATGATGATGCTGTAACATTAAGAAGCGCAGATAACTTCATAAACAGGGCAGTTGCGCAGAGACACGTAGCGCGGTGGGCAAGAGGAAGCCCGCGGCGGAATCATGGCTCCCTGCCTGTTCCACTACACTAGCTATCAGACAAATACAGACCGTATTACAAAGATATAACGTACATAATCCCTTATCGCCTATTTATATAGAGTCAAGCGAATATGTACCCTGTTACCGAGCACTAGAGTTCAATAGTCGCCACTCTCGATTTCGAAACTGATTAAGCAAATATAGACTTTATTACCGATAAATAAGAGGCAAAGAAAGCAGCTACCGAGCCCTTCATTGTTTTCTTTTACTTTCCATGTTCAAATTATAGTTTGAACAGATCGTTCGAGAAATTTGCATGATTTTTGTAATACCAACGGTTTTTTAATGGATCATTAAGTTTTTGAAACCATCGTGTTGGGTTGGGTTAAAGGAAAAGTAGAAAATATCGAAATCGGTTAAGCAGTTTGAGCGTGAAGAGTAAAGACGTATTAGCTGACATACAGACCATCTGTGTCGTTATGTTAATATTATGCAGTAGCAACTAGCTGTTGCCCGTGACTTCGTCCACGTGGTAACTTTTCTCTTTAAATTCGAATTTTTGAATGTTTTGTCTGTTCTACAAACCTTACGAAGCCCGAGACCTTTCCAACGAATGCAAAATCATCAGGAAGTAAAACCTGACTTATTTTATGTAATAATAGATACAATAGCAAGAATATAAGTCGTTACATATTCTAAAGTTGTCGAAAATTTAAAAAAAAACTTTAAATTTATTCAAGCTTTCTTTAAGAAGCAAAAAAAAACAACCTTCCTTTTAGGGCCTTTTTCACCACTTATTGGTTAGTGTCGGATAGATCCACAAATTTTTTTGACAGATGTTGTATGGAGAATCTGTCAAAAGGTTGTGAATAGCCTATCAGAAATGATATCAGTAAGCGGTGAAATAGGACCAGGACCTTAGTCAATTAAAATACTTAAAACTTCTTTCGTTATTTTCTGAAAACAAAATCGCTTCAGTCACATGCGTGATAATGGCAACCAAAAATACCTACAGGACAATCTGAGAGCCTTCTTTTTGTATGCTGTCGGTTGAAGAGTCGCTGCACGCCGTGAACCGATCGTTTTATGTATTCAGGTCATCTTCAATTACCATTCGCAATAAAACCCGACGCGATGTAAACTACATGATTTATTTGACCTCATACCTACATTTAATCGATCCAATTAATTCATTAGGGGCATTAAAATACATCTTTATCTGCAGTAGTAAATTAATTTGACAACCTCCCCCTTTCGAAAAATCTGGTTTCCATACAGATTTATAAGTTACTTTTTTAATACTATGACGTCTAATCATAGTTATGCATAAGTAAAATCGGGTTAACAGGCTTACAACAAAGCCACTTCCACTCATGAAAAACACAATCGCACAGCCATTAGCAACGATCAGAGTCATTAGAGTGTTCAAAAAGTGAGAACAATGTCGTCGACGGCGACGAGACATGTGAAATCGTCCAATTCCGCCAACATTTTGATGTGCAAACAATGGTGGAAGGTGTGCTGGATGTACGGTGACCAGGAGAAGTATTACAGACAGTTGTACGGCAGGAGGAAGTTCAACGTCAGCGCCGACTCGTACTTCGATGACGAGAAACGCCCCGGAGCCCAAATCACGGAACTAACGGATGACTTCTTTCAAGACAACTGCGAAAACAAAATCGAACCCGCACCCGACGAAAAGCAATGGTTCGGAGCAGAATCTGAACCGATATACGGCTTCAACGAGAAATGGAAGGACCAAAGACGACAGCCGATACAGAATTACGATATAAACGAACTTCTCGATTCGGGCTTAGATGATAATTTGAAGAGTATACTCAACGGTCTACCTCCGGCGCCAAAAAAGGAAATAATAGAAACTAAAGATGACATCTACAAGGATGGCAACACTTTCGGCAGAACATCAAAAACGGTGTGCAAGACGAAACGCGGGGCGGTTGTCACTGAAGAAACGGAGATCTCCACTGATGGGCGGACGACTGCTAACCTCAGGTTCCAAAGGTCTACAGTGAAAACTGGGCCGAATAGAGTGAAGGAGGTCCTGCAGCCTGTGAGGGAAGACGCCGTGCTGAAGGACTGCGGGCGACGGAAGTGCGTTGGGGACAAGCTGACGACCACCACCACTACGATGGTGACGGTCAGCCAGAAGAAGGTCACCTGCTGCAATGAGTAAGTATTTTCATATTTATCTTGGAAACTATTGCTGAGACTGACACTGTTGCTGAGCTATCTTTGTTCAGTTCCGGTGGAAGCGCTGCCTAGGACTTTAAATTAATAGTCTTAAGGACTCTCTGAAACTCTTTGAACCATTAATGTTTTTATTACTTTACACTCCAAACTAAAATCGGCACTTAAACATTTCGAAGAAAAATTATTGCAAAATGGCTCTTTCTGACCCCAATCGAAATATTATTGCCGGTTTTTAATTTTGTTTTTATACGACCTGAGTCCATTACCTCGGATAGCGTTGTTAAGTTTTACTGACCAATAACTTAAAGTTGTATAAAACTAGTTGAATATTTAACGTCGATATGGAAATAAAAACTCAGTAAACACTCTTGACATCGTTTCACTAACTTAACGACTACTTAAATTAATTATCTACCGCTGGAATGCTACCAAAAGAGTCGTAACAACTATTGAGCAGTGTCGAGAACGTCTAATAGAATTTATTTGGAAAACTCGTAGAGTTTAACAAACAGTAACATTCTTATTTAATTAAGCAGTGATTAACTAAACAATAACAAGTTTTATTAGTATGGCAAATAGAAATTATAACACGATAGGGATGGAAAGGTTTCTTGAAGTATAAATTACTGTATTATCCAAAATGATTCAAGTTACCATCTTTATATATTAAGATCAATGAATTAGATCTATATATAAATACGCGAGCGGAAAACTTTGTACCCCTTTTTACAAAAGACGCGTAGATGTAGAAGCATGAAATTTCCCCCAGTTGTAGTTGATATGGGGGAGGAGCGTGGAATACCAATATTGCTTTAATCTTGCATATTTTTTAATGAATAGAACTATTTTGAAATATTTTGACATGACACGATAATCGTACACAAAATACTCTCTTGTTTATGGTTGCAGTCTGTGTTTTTTTTATAATTAATGGCCCGGTAACTAGACCTAAATGCCAAATTGAAGTATGTGATTGAATTCAGAAATATTTATGGTCGGGCGACCACAGGGAGACATCTAGTGTAGAAATGAAGGGTATGGTCCAATCCTTAAGGCTACGTATGGAAGCGAAATATGAAGTTTTGTGACAAGATACGTTGTTTGGACTATAGAGTTGAATGAAGACATCAAGGGATATTCTAATAAGATAAAAATGTTCTCGCAAACATTCATGTAATAATATCTTACGGCTTAAATCGCTACAACCGTCTACTTGGTTACAAAAATGAAAAAAATAGTCTTGGATATAAGCACAGTTTCTTTTAAGCTGCACATGAATCGTCTCATGATAACACGAATAACCAATAAAGATATACATCTCCATTTGAATGTAGCGATGATAGATATGAGTGACTTCGTATTGACGTGGGCGACTCGATAGCGAAGATCGCCATCTTAGGGACCATCCATGAATTACGTCACATAGGCACGATTTTTAGAACCCCCTCTCTATTTTGTAGCCACAATTTTATCTAATAATCAAAACCACCCCAATATTCCAAATTTAGACAAATAAAATTTGTAATGCGATGTCACAAATCTATAGACCCCCCTATGTCACGCTACACCAGGTCTCACCTCGTCTACCTGTCCCCCCCTTTACCTGTAACGTACTTTATGAATAGTCCCTTATAGCGTTGAAAGATTATGGCAATATCCCATTCGGTATATAAATCCTAAGGTTTTACGATAACTTTACAGCATCACTTACATTAATTCAAAGTCATTATGTACAACATTATAGTACAGATAAATTATATAAATTATACCAATTTATAATATTTCCACGAGAGAAAATAATGACATTAGTAAAATATCAACTTCTTCAATTCATGTCTTCAAATATAATTTTTTTAACGCTTATGGAGAGGCGGCATCGAGCGACACAACGCGGCAGCAACGCGCCACGACACTCAACATAAAAAAAGCGTTCCTTTAAAAAAAAAAAAGAAAAAAAAAAATTGTCAAACTCATAAGCTTAAAGCATCTAGGATCCTCATTTAATACTAATCCTTACTTTGTGTCCTATCATCGTGCATCGGGCAGTAACCACGCCCAGATTTGACATTAATTCGGTAGTATATGTTATAGTATTTGGCGACTACGTACATTTTTATTATGGCAATTTTAGTTCCGCAAGTGACTGCTAGAGGCGCTGTACAATTTCGCCATAATAAAAATTTACGTAGTTGCTATCGAGTATCGACAAATACTATAGCTTCAAACTCTTAGTATGTGAATGTTACAGGGTACATCCGATAAAGCTTTTTGTTGTAACAGGGCGTGGCGACACCGTCACGCCTGATATCTTCTAAATGTTCTTGCTTTTTTATTTGGTTCATAGCAGAATCAGTATAGTCAAAATCGGTATAGTTTGCAGCAGTCACAGACTGACTTTAACCAGATAAAGTTAGGTCATATAAATACTAGAAAATAAAACTTTATATATAGAGGTATTTTTATTTTAATTTTTTACAAAAAAGTATTTTTTGTTACTTCATTTCACAATTGGATAGTTATTATGTTATTTTTTCTTAGAGTGTACAGATGTAATGTGTGTGTTTCTGCTCATTTTTAGGGGGAAATGCTCACTGTATCCCCAATGTATGGTCATCGGCTGTTATATCACTCGTATGTGAGACTCAGGCTAGAGTCTACCCACTAAAACGCCATGGTGCTCCGCTGCCCCATGCCAAACTACAACTAGGAGAATAATGAAACCAATGCGCAATTTTCTTAACCACAAAAATGTTTTTTTGCAACAGCAATTATAACAGCTCATGTCAGCGACACAATATAACAAACTCTAAAACAAAAAATCAGATTGCAGGAAACGCTGCATTTAAAACAACGCAATCTTCAAATTTGGCGTCAATTTTTTTTTATATATATTTTGATATATATTTAGTATCTTTCTCAAAATAAATACGAATCTAACTACACCTCTCAAGCCAAAATCCATCAAGCCGTTTAGGCTGCAGAGCGTGACAAACAATTATTCATACATACATACTCTCGAACAACATAACCCTCCTTCTGGCGCAGTCACTGACTCAACAGTAATTATATTTGCTACCGCACAAAAAAATAACTCCACGAGTTCTTTTTATGTATTCATTAAGACGAACACGGACAATAGTAGAGATCACAGATAAGCGCAAGTAATTTAACATCAAACAGGACTGAAACCGAATACACATTAAATGGACCTTGTAAACAGAGGCGATACCATCTTGTAATCACGTAAGGACAGGGCTACCTGACGGTTTAAAATGACTCCTCCACGAGGTGCCGAGAGCTTTGACGGGGAACGCGCACGCTATATTGATTTCAGAGTTAGACATTGTTACTTTTTTACTATACCATAAAAATTAAATGATTCAAATTAGACTTTTCTTGTAGCACGATTTCAATATAAGGCTCAAATGGAATAAAAAAACGGAAATTGTTATTATGGTATGGTACATCACTTGTTGAGTGAGTTTTATGCCTGAATTCTCTTATTAAATTATCTTAATTAAATTCCTCTCGTTACATCAACGCTTCAACTAAATAAATAAAAACGTCGAAGCGTAAAATACAATTTAATACTTTTATTTCAAAACTAGCTCTTGCTAGCGACTACGTCCGCGTGATATTAGTAATGTAAAATTATCCTGTTTTCACAACATTTTTTTATTACAGCTCGGCACCTATTGGTCGTAGCGTGATGTTATATAGCCTATAGCCTTCTACGATAAATGGACTAAACAACACAAAAAAAATCCAAACTAACAAACTCATCAGCTTTATATTATTCGTATAGACTTGAACAATATTCATGTATAGACTCATCCTTAGACTTCAAATGTGTTTTTCGTTTCGTTTCGTCCGGCAACGTCGTCCCTCGTTCTCGGTGACAATTAATTTACTCCTGATGCCTTTATAATGGTGACTTCTTGTGGTCATCAGGTACGGTTCCCGCGGGCGTAATTGCTAATAATTTCTTAACAGTTATACGTTTCTAGAAATCGTAGATTTGTTTTGAGGATTTCTTCAAGTGCTAATGGCTATTGTGAGTAACAGGGAATGTTATGTTTTCTGAGAGAATCTATACTTCCATAAATACTGTACAAATGAAAAAAGTGATCGTCCGTCTGTCTGTCTGTTATCCCTTCACGGCCAAACCATTGAACTGATTTTGCTGAAATTCGGTATGGAGAAAAGGAATGCCAGGCAGGCGGACATACATCACAGTCTCAGTAATAGGGTTCTGTTTTTATCATTTGCATACGGTACCCTAAAAATGGATGGATGTATAGACAGTAGCCAACTTTATAACCGCTTCCGTGATGTGTGTGGTTTCCCCGGCGTCCGGTAGCTCTACCGTGAGTTTTCAACAACTAGCTTATCCCCGGCTTCGCTCGCATGTAATACGATAATTGTGTATAAATACCTATTTTAATATGATATTTTGAATGATACGTTATTTGGGTACGTAATGTTTTTCCAAAACCAAACCGTGCCCTAATATGTTACTCTTCCTTTCGAGTGAGCGTTGCTTAGTTAGGCCGTGAAGGAGAACAAACATACATACATAACAACACTTTCCCGTTTATATTATTAGTATGGAAGAAAATCTAGACTATGTAAGTTTATTCCATAAACCTTTTGTTTTGTGACTCTTTTTGATGAATTTTCTCTTGAACGGAGACAATTTTTCAATGGCTTCTTCATCTCGTACACGGAACAATAATAAATTTCAATTTGCAGTACATATAATCTACATTTATAATAGTATAAAACTGAAGAGTTTATTTGCTTAAACGCGCTAATCTCAGGAAGTACTGGCCGGAACTGAAAAAATATTTGTGTGTTGGCCTATAGCCTTCCTCGATATATGTACTAAACATATATCGAGGAAGGCTATAGGCTATATAACATCACGCTACGACCAATAGCGAGTCGAGAGGTAATCAAAAATGTTATAAAAACCGGATACCTGTTAAAGTTTCACGCGGCCGTAGTCGCGGGCAACAGCTAGTGTTTTAGACGCAACAATAATTTTAAATTTCCAGAACATATAATATGATATGAAAATTATCTCTATATTCTGTTAGTCCCGGTAGTAACATTTCTAAGATTTCAAATTTAAGATCTTCGTCTCTCATTGTACCGATAGAAAACTGTTAATGAAATATCCCCAGTTGACATTCCGCTACCAAAAGTTGTAGCTGACTGTGTCCACAATAAACACTTGTTATTGATCACTTCAGAGTCACTATTTGTTCACACTTTCCACCTATTTCCTGTCTCTCTCCTTCCCGTGTGTGATGTAGTGTGGGCGACAAGGACGGGCGTTTGTTGAATTTGACAGTAGTCCGCGAGATGTTTGACAAGCCCTCGATGGTTAGTTTGAACGACTCGTCTCGTTAGTAGTACTGCCTGCAACGAATTCACCGGAACAATGTCTGGTTCCTGAGGATTTTGGGAGCTTTGGGATAAGATCGACTTGTTGAGGTTACACCCTGTCTTGTGGAATTAAAACCCGACTGCAGAAACCATTGCAATTTGAGCAATTCTTATATATGAATTTGGCGCTAAAAAACCACAATTTAGTTTTTTTTTATTTTGATATATCTAGTGTCTCTCTATCTAATGTCACTTTGACAGTAAATACGAATCTAACGATAGCTCTCAAGTCAAAATCTTTTGGCGGGCATAGCACTTTGACATTTCGTAGAATCATCAGTGTTGCTGGATTTTGGTTTTTTTTCCAAAACTTTATCATTATAATATTTAGTGTGTAATATTTGCAGATTACCAAACCAGTATATTATTTGTTATCGTACACAAGTGTAAACAAAATGTTGCGAAATCCAAAATATGAAAGTTTTGTGACACTTATTGCGAAATACAAATAAAATAAATGGGACTATTTCTTACATCAGTAGTAATCGAAACATAACTATTATAGTTTTTCGAATCTATTTTATTACAATATTAGAACTCTTTTCTAAATTTAAATGTATCAAGTTTTACATTTTTTCTCCCGATTTAGTGGCATTGAATGCTAGTATCAATGATAGATGTCTACTCAAGTGCCATCTAGCGGCCACGACGAAAAATGCTTGACAATCAATTTAAAAAAGAAGCAAAACGTCCCATCATAGTTTGCCATTTACACTCGCAACTTTATAAGAGTTTTTAATGTGTTGCCGGCCTTCTAAGATACTCCCTCTTCTTGAAGTTTTGCAGGATTTTATGATCCGGAAATGCTAGCGAAGTTCATTTCAGAGTCCAGATAAAAAAATATATAGGATATGCAGCTCTCCACGACGCACCCAATCGTAGATGTCCTTAGATGTAGCCCTAAAGGTTCGAACATACTAGGGGCCCAAAGTCGATTGTCGGTAAAAATCCACTTCAATACATTTTGCTAATCACTGCGGCCCGACACAATGCACGCTCTTACGAATTGTATCGAAGCGGATTCTGCCCGGCATAGTATGAACTAACCTGTAGGAAATATTCCGAGCCGGCAATAAACAATATCTCCGCACCTCGTTGTAGTCTGTAAGTCTGTAATTGGCACCGCTAATGAGGGCCGAGTGCGTGTAGCGGATAATTACATTTGAGATGCGCGTGCGCAACTCCGCGCAGAGGTGTGCCAACGAACTCCGCTTAAATCGATAGATCCTGGATTGATTATTCGTTTTCTACAATTCCAAAGCTAATATCAATGCCATCTTTGATAATTTAAGGAAGAATAAAAAATCGCTTTCCTGGAAACGATACCTAAGCTAGCAATGTTCTGACAAGAATATTTCTAACGCTATAATATGTTAATGCAGTTTGTCTAAGTACCTACGTCGCGGTTTAAATCTTGGCAAATCCGATTTAAATGAAAATAACTTTTTCAAGTGTTAATGCGCTCTAGTTATGTTTATCACCTGTCACCGTTTATGCAAAACAGTCGTCAGATAGATCGCGATCTATAAATCAAGCTGTAAATCACTCAGGCGGTGATTGCGGGCGACACTGTCACTAACTGAGGTCTAGACTGGATTTAGTGCTCCTGGGAGTAACACTGAGCGTGGTTGAAGCTGTTCTGTAGTTTAGCTCTTTTACTTATAAGATACTAACTTTTATATATAAGATATTAACGTTTATCTTTGTCCACCATACATATCATCCGAAGTGCCAGACTGAGGTCATATTATAATAATTATAATTTATATATTAATGCGCGAGTGGAAAACTTTGTACCCCTTTTTACAAAAGACACTTAAACGTAAAAGCTTGAATTTTCTTCCAGTTATAGTTGATATGGAGTAGGAGCGTAGAATACGAATATTTTTTAAAAATATTCTTTAATATTGTATATTCTTAATGAATAAAACGCTACGTGACCATCTATAATGATATTATAAAGTTTTTTTGTATGTATGTATTGAATAGGCTCGAAAACTGCTGCACTGATTTCAAAAATTCTTTTACCATTACTTAGAGAAACTCTTCCGAATCCGTATAGGCTATATTTTATCGCGAAAAATAGATATGTTTGTGTGTCAGGCAACGAAAAATGCCATTTCAATTTACGTTACCTTTAAGGTACCTTTCTACTACATTCGCTCTAAGTTGGCGCTAAACTTTTACATACTAAGTCATTTTGAACAGATTATAGTTTTGTTTTACCCGTTATATTCCTTACAGTTGTAATTTTACGTATCCGAAATGTGAATACCAGTTTCAGGTTCTAGCGTAAGATCACGCAGCTAACACGAAACATCACAGACAATAACTTCCTTGCAAATTCTATTTCTGATTAATATGTAATATTTTCTAACAATTGTATTCTCCGTTCCACTAATGTAACGGTATTTTTTTTTATTTAATAACTGACCCACTTTTTCATCAAAATTTTTATCGCTTCAACCTCGTATCTTAAAAATGGCTATATTTCGGGGGACGTAAAAAACTGATTTTTTTCTTAGTAATTGTACAAAACTAGATATGAGGTTATTTGATAGGTAACAATTTACTTATAATCAGTATTTTTTTGTCTCCTGAAATGTAGCCATTTTTAAGATACGAGGTTGAGCCAGTAAGGCTAAGCCAAAAGCCATCGATATGACGTTTTCAAATTTCAAAATTCCAGAAAAGGCTGCGAATCTTTATTAAAACACTATCAATAAGGGGGTTATTGTGCACAGGAAAAGTTTACAATATTTCAATCGACATTGAAAGACGAAAAATCTATTTCTTTTTGTATTTCCATATAAATTATTATTTCGGAGTAACATTAATTCATTCCTAATCCATTCCATTTGTAGTTATTAGCATTTTAATGAAGTCGGTCGAGCTCAGGCGATGGACTCCCGCGCCGCGTTCTATCTACAATATTTTACATCGGAGATTATAATAATAATATAATATCTATGGACGCTTCACACCACGTCAGTCTGACCCCGTGCTAAGTACCCGAGGGACTTGTGTTACCAGACAACGAAAATATATTTAATACTTTTATACTATACACATATTTAAGATTTTTATTATATGATACACATATTT
>JAOTAV010031063.1:0-20123 GCA_026546445.1 Cyclargus thomasi
TGACTTTCGGTCATTGCAACTTTGTGCTGTCTCCGCTTTGTATGGAGAGGAAATTGAATACTTCCTACTCCTCTTATATTCTTCTGATTAATTTCGTTGCGGGTCCCAAGGCAGCTTTAGAACGTCCCTCGGGCTCCCTGAGATCATATAAAGGGTTTTCGTGGTTGGATACCGCTGCTGATCCTGGCGACACAGGAGATACGTGTGTGATGGTGGGAATGTGTGGTGGGCCAAAGCCCGTTTAAAAAAACTGCAGCCATCTTTGCATCCTTAAGCAATATACTGTATTGCTGTAAGGTAAAGGGGTGCAGAGTTTTCAGTTCCAATATTGCGTCATGAAATTACTTATAGCTGAAAATACTACTCTAGGGGATGCAGAACCTGAACCTAAGGCTACTCTAGGCTCTATATGAGTTTAATGCAACCAATTTGCAATCTTTACTATTAAAATAGAAAAATAATCTGTATTTAACACTGTACAGCTACTGAAAGATACATTGTAGACGTATGTTGCACTTTTGTAGAAATTTGACCGACTATTTCTATTAAAACTGCCTACTTTTTTGGATAAATTATTAAATAAAATGCAGCTTAAAATTTTCACCCGCATTTTTTCTTTTGCTGCATAAAAAAAATCTCTTCTGATTTCCAGGTCGCAGAAGATGCCCAGGTGATTCCCTAGCCAGGTCATTCCTGTTCATCGTGTTTGTTGGGATCTTACAGAAGTACAGAATAAACTGCTGCAATGGAGTGCTGCCGAGCGCTGAACCAGATGTAGGCATATTATCCTCACCAAAGCCGTTCTCAATAGACTTTGTGCCGAGGCAAAATAAAGATGTTTTTTAAAATTGTTTTTAAATGGGTTACAATGGCCATGTTTGCTAGCGTTTTTGAATGGGTGCATGCACGCGCGAAATCTCTTATATGCATGCGTAGTCATGACATTACGTGAGTTTGACATGCGCATAAGAGACTTGCGTATGTCAAAAAAAATGCTAGCGAACACGGCCCATGAATGCCAAAGCTTTTTCCTGATAAGATACTAAGGGCACGTTTCACTGCCTACTGAAAAGTATCAGATAGTCTGCACACATTTTTTTTATAGAATATGTTGTGCATGGAGAATCTGATAAAAAAGTTGTGGAAAGCCTATCAAAAGCGTTTTAGAGCGTCCGTAGCCTAGTGGGTAAGACATTTGGTTCGCACTCGAGAGGGCTTAAACCCCGGTGGAGGCGTGTACCAATGAGACATTTTCCGATCTCAAGTACATAATACTCATTGCCGTGGGACTGTCATGCTTCGGCACGAAAGGGCCGGCTTTCCCGAATTGATAGATACCACGGCCTCGTTGAAAACTGGCGAGAAACGGCGTTGTGTTGTGTTTCGTTCAGTGAGTGAGTTTACCAATGGCCGAACTTCCCTAATCCCCTATCCCTATTTCCCATTCCCTCATAAGAGGCCGGCTACGCACTTGCGATTTTTCGGTTATCGCGAGTGTTCTTGGGTGACAGCAGTAGCTTTCCATCAGGTAACCCGTTTGCAAAAAACAAAAATCCGGCGAAGGGTTCCTGTAAAGATGGTATGGCAGTGTTTACTTCGCGCTCGACTTGGCGATGCCACTACCGTGCCATCAGATCAATAATTTGATTAAAGGCGATCATAGAAGATAATTGGCCACTAGGTGGGAGTACGCCCCGATTGTATTCGTGTGTCCTCGTCTATAATAGCCAACAGTAAAGAGGAGCTATGAAACGGCACAGGCGTATCTTGGCACAAAACGTCACGTGAAATTCCGTCTACATAACAAACTCCGCGCCACGTCGATCGAAACAAATGTCACTTAACATCAATCGGTAAAACGAAACGTAATAACCCGGAAGCCAAAACAAATTCGCGACGAGTAAACGACCCCGGCCGCGAGAGTAGCCGAGTTCACCCGGGCCGGAGACCCGACGATGCCCGAGGCGTCCCGACCACGCCCGAGGCGACCCGACCACCCCCGAAGCGTCCCGACCGCACCCGAAGGGTCCCGAACTCGGGAATCGATACTTAGATATCCCATCGCGGAAAGTGAAAGCTGTTATGATAAAACTAGCACGACCCTGAATCTGGATTTTGACGGACGACGTTTTCCAATGTTTTGATGTATGAATGTTCTATTGAACGACTGACTAGACTGTTGAACGTGATGTGATTGTGTGATAATACACGTGATTAACGTAAAGTTAATTTCAGACTATAACTATACCGTGCTTAGGCGTGAAAGGGACGACTCGACCGGCCTCACAGAAAACTGACGTAGTTTACAGGTGTCCCAACTTCCCTAATTCCCCCTAACCCTACGTCTAATCTTTATTCCTTCATAACGGAAACGCCCTTGCGACTCTTCAGATGTCGCGAGTGTCCGTAGGCGACGGCGGTTGCTTTCTTTCAGGTAACCCGTCTGCTCGCTTATCCCTTAAATATTATAAAAAAAATACCAGATTTAACCCGCGGCTCGTGAATTTCGAAAGTATAAGCCTCCTTTAGGAACATGCGGTTTTCTTTAGACTATGGGAGTCTATGTTAATCTCAAATCTTTTAACTAAGTCTATTCAAAAATCGAGTCAATTGATTTCAATGTAAGGACGTGAAAGAAGGACAAACAAACAAACATTTTTGCATTTATATTATAAGTAATGATTATGATCTAACTTAACATCGCTGCACAGAAGTTAGGCTTTTTTTGTTATCAACACTTTAAATATCTCACCAATTTAAATATCTTTTTTTAGTGCAAGATTTCTTTATTAAGATTTGTGAGGCTTGACAGAACGTTAGAAACAATGACGAAAACTTATATTATGTGCAATGTAAAAATAACATAACGTATCTAAAAGTAAAGTAGAACCTCGATAAGCGGAATATCAAGTGAAACACAAAAAATTCTATTACAGAGGTTTTAAGTTTAGCTGAGGTTTGCGAGTACTAAAGTTCTAATTTATAATCATTTTTTGTTTAACTGTAATAATCTATTTAATTTAGTCTGTGATTAATTTCTATTAGGGTAAAGGAATTCTTTTTTATTTATTTTGAATTTTTATTAATATCCGAATTTGAAATTGAACTATTTAGTTTTTCATCAAAATTATATTTTTATTGATATCCTTTCCTGTGCCCAATTTCGTTTGATCTTTCATTCATCAATGTATTGTTTGCACGTATTAAGTAGATAAGCAGTTAACTAAATTTTGCCATTCGCTACTAATTTTTGTATTTACAAGCAGTTAATAACTTAAAATTTGATTAGTCATCTTCTTAATACATGTAATCCAGACAAAAGACAAATACAATATAAAATATTTATTGACCAAAATAATTTTTACAGGTCATACGCAATTTAACGGTTCAAAATAGTTTAAGTCTCCCAAACTAGGCGGTGCCTGTCCTTTGAGGGACTTTATGGAATACAATTTATGTTTTTCGGCTAACAAACAGAGACAGTTATAAGAAATTTATAAAATAAAAAAAGAAACAAAAACAAAACAAAAAAAATAAATATAAAATTTTTCAAATTACATATTTGCATTTCATAATATTAATGAGAGTGTCATAACAGAAAAAATGAGCCTTCTCAATTAGTACTTTACTTAAATTGTAATTACCTTCAGTTATGTCCGCGCAATACCAGATGTAAAGCTAGCTCTCCGATCCTCGCCGTGTACGTGACCCTGACCGACATTTCTCTACGTCATTTGCGTGTCGTAGCGGCATCAGTCGCTTGCAAGTTATCGGTAAAAATGAAACCTATAACTTAGATCACAGAGTAGCATTTTGTTTGAAGTTCAGTCGGTCCCCGTCACCCTGACTATATGTCGGAAAGACTCCTTAACATTTCTATGAACTTGGCTTAACGGCCTTAATCTTGGCCCACGAAGAGACCTTCCACCATTAAACACTGTCCTGAGCCATCACCGGCCAGGATGATGACACATCCTGATAATGCTCCGGTGTTGGGGCGAAACGCGCGTCGAGGTTTCCAACCCGTACTTTTACTAACAGGTTGAAGTCTATTTCGTAGAATATTGTAAAAAATCTTATTTACTAAACTTAAAGCTATGGATTTTAGCAAAGTAACGCCTGATTCTATTAACTATTATAGTTAATCTAAGATACCGCTGAACAATCTTGATACATTAGTGGATACAAGTCAACGACCAGTTGGTTGGTTGCCGTGCTCCAAATATATAAAACTCAAAGGCTACGTATGTTATTAACTCACAGCCCAAGCCACTGGACGGATCGAGCTGTAATTTAAGATGGGCACGTATCCGGTAACTACCCAAATATCTACCCAAGATTTTGTATAAATGAAACTATAAAAAAGTAATAATTGTAATAAAATAGAATAAATGAGATTCGTTAATCCGAGAGTTCGTCAATCATGAGGAAAAAATTCCATCTTGTTATCGGTAACCACGGGCGACGTCCCCCGTATCTGTCGGTTGACTCTATGGTTTGCTATAAAGTTAATATAAATTGCGCCCGGAAAAAACTGAAATTTCTAGATTATTTGAAAGTTATCAAGATTTTTTTCTAATTCCTATTTTTTTTTTATTTAGAGTAAATATGGATATTTACCGGTTATTGCCCATCTCTCAAGCTGTACTTTGCCATGTAGGTAGACGTTATGACGGAGGCATCCACTAACTAAAAAATTCTATAAATTCTACCTTCAAGGGTATAAAATAGGCGATGAAGTTATGAAAACTAGTCACTGTGGTAGAAATTCGACCATAAATAATTTAAATCCTTCATAGACTTAAATATGGCATAAAGGTCTCAGTACTAGACCATTAAATTTTACTAAAAAAACACAGACGTCGACCATAAACAAGATAATATTTTGGTGTACGATTATCGTGTCAAGTCAAAATATTGTGTAGGTGTTGTAGTGTGCGTAGCGTTTTAATTATTAAAATATGTAAGAGAAAAGCATATTTTAAAATAATATTCGTATTCCACGCTCCTCCTTCATATCAACTATAACTGGGAGAAAATTCATGCTTTTACACCTACGCGTGTTTCGTAAAAAGGGTTACAAAGTTTTCCGCTCGCGTATTAATATATAGTAGCTGTAGAATAAAGATAGTTCTGGATATAAACGTTTAGATTTTGAGGATAACACGATTTAAAGCCTGTTTTAGTGGGACAATTTTGTGTTCGCATTGGCAACAGTTCAATTTTGCTCATTGCACCAAAATCTAGGGACAGATATCTGGAGATTACAGTACAATATAATATGATGTTTATTACGAACAGGCATACGGACTGTATAATTTTTTCATCATCGTCCTTTGC
This sequence comes from Cyclargus thomasi, assembly GCA_026546445.1. NCBI lineage: Eukaryota > Metazoa > Arthropoda > Insecta > Lepidoptera > Lycaenidae > Cyclargus > Cyclargus thomasi. Next base: position 5,341 of record JAOTAV010031063.1, read on the forward strand.
AGCTTTCGGTTATTGCCAGATATTATTTCAATGGAGCATATGAAATACGTAATGAGCGTCCGTGGCCTAGTGGGTAAGACCTTTGGTTCGCACTCGTTAGCCATACTTCGGCGCGAATGGGCCGGCTAGACCGGAGTTAAACGACGTCCTCAGAGGAAACCGGCATAAACGGCGTTGTGCTGTGTTTCGTTCAGTGAGTTTACCGGTAGCCCAACTTACTTAATCCCCTATGCCAATTCCCATTCCCTCTTCCCTCATAAAAGCCGGCAACACACTTTCGTCTCTTCGGATGTCACAAGCGTAACCCGTCTGCTGGCGTCCCCTAAAGATCATAAAAAATAAGAAATACAATTTTCTGTAATTATGTAAGCATTTTTTATCATATCCCAAGGTAACACTTTATTTTTAAGGACGAAAATAGTTATAGGTTTATTCTAAAATATTTTTAAAAGCCTATTTTGTGTTAAGTTTATGTCTCATATTATTTGTATTACTAAGGTCTTATAGCTAGGTATTATATCCTATTATTTATTCTGTGTGTTACGTTTATAAGCACCTGACATGGTTGATACATGAAAATGTTAACGTGGCTAATAATTATTAGTTTAGGCAACATATACGGTACTTATTGTATCGGAAATATTCACAGATGCGATAAACGAATTCTGGTATAATACGAAAATAGACTTTGATTTTAGAAAACTCTCACAAATTTTGACACAGAACCTCTTCTATACATATTACAATTATGCGTGTTCTAGTAGTCTTGTGAGTCAACTGAAATTTGACAAATTGCCTCAAGCCAGTCGATCAGCATGTTAACCTTGTCAAGTTAGTAACCGTATTCCACGCGGTTCACACAACCATATCAAATCAGTAAGCATCTCCCACATAAGCGACGCTTTGATTAAGCAAAACAAGCGGAACTCAAACCGAATATCCCAAACTTACTGGACCTCATCCGGCCTGGCCGTCGAATATAGTTTTGCTTTCCGATTACACGTGGATATTCCTGAAATTCTCTACGATCCGCCCAGCCAGTGTCGTAGTGAAGGGAAGGCGCCTCGGGTGTCACCCCTTTTGGGGGTCCGTCACTGGTGTAGCTCCTTTCGGGGTGACACCCATCTTTAATAATATGCAAATAATAAAATCGTTGACATACAATAAAATATTTATTCGTTTAATTTCTACATTCGCATTTCCTACAGACCTAAGGGCCTAAAAGGTCGCAGTAGCATTGTTAAAAAGGAGTTGCTCAGAAATTTATTTCAGTAAATTTTGTTAAAGAATATAATAGAATTGATAAATAAGTCACTTCAAAATCAATTTGAATCAATTGTGAAGTTACAGTTAGGCAACAGATATTTGCAAAAAGAAATGACAAAATTAATTGCTCTTAGCTATATAACTAAACGATCTTTTTAGAGGGGCAGCTCTATGTATGTAAGTTGAATCTCTCAAAACGGCCGCCGCTATCGCGTGCGTATGTTTACAATTGTATCCCACAATCACAGAAATTCGAATATAATAAATACATAGGAAAAAAGACATGTAGGCGTGTAAAATATTTCCTACATACCTACACCAAAAATATACATAATTATAACATATTAAATAAAATAAATAAACAAAATAAATATTACACATCAGTTGTTTATATGTACGTATGGCGGCCTTATCGCTAAAAGTATATAGCACACAGTACATAACATAGTGTAAATTAGAGAAGTGACGCCCCTCGCCACCGCCCCGGGTGCCACCTGAGACTACGCCACTGCAGCGCTTATCGTTCAGCTAATGGTCTATCATGTTTGTATCCATCAACGTAGGATGAAATTCAAATTTGAATATTCCAAAATCCCGTCCAGCTTAACCTTAGCATTCGAATAAAAGATTTGCAAATTAAACACGTTCGTCGAATTTTGATATATGAATATATGAAATGTGTCATGATTTTTTTTGCTATAAGCCATATTGTGCAAAACGATGGAAACCGGTTCGTGCGTTCTGCAGTTATCAGTCAGGAAGGAAAACTCGGCTTATTTTTATATAATGAATATAAAATAGGTTTTTGTGTTTAATTCAATCTTGCAAAAAAAATTCAAGGTTACAAAAGCTGGTTTTCTCGCGAGAGATCAGTTTAAAATGTGCTCAAGAAAATTTTGGTCGGTATATATGTCATCGACATTGGCAATTTATAGCTGCAGACAGCTGTACTAGCTATTTCCTGGGGCTTCTCTCACGAATTAGGATTTTCAATTCCACGGGAGCAATGGGGATTAAAAGTAAGACAAAGTAGAATAAACTGTCCGTATACCAAGTTTAACAGACGGATAAGTGCGAGTTGGACTTTAAAATAGGCTCCGTGCTAATATGGATCAACGACAGGATTTCAGATCAGACGACCTCTGTGGTGCAGTGGTTGAGCCTTGGTTGCTCACGCCACGGGTCGTGGGTTCGATACCCGTGGGTTTTTTGGATGTGTATCATATAACAATAATCTTAAATATGTGTATAGTATTGTAGGAGTCCTCTAGTTACACATTTAGTCCTTTGGGCTTGCGTTCATTAAAACAACTACTTAATAGTTATTCTGGCATTTAATTATCCCGAAACTAGACAAACGAACATACTGGCCAGGCCTCACGCAGTGACTGCCTGTCGCCACAAACATACCTCGCCTTCCAGACACAAAACTGCTGACACTCGCACATTCACTCATACATGGTCCCTACAATGATTTTAAGGGGATTCTAATTTCTGGATAGTATCACCACTGCCATGGATAGGCGGTGGATGCAAAGGACGATCTTCCGACCAAGCGAAGTGTCTCCTGTCTCCCAATTATACCTTTACCTTCATATAAACCAGATTGGTTTAGCCGTTCTCCATTTTAGCCAGTCTTGTAGAATTTGAAATTTGTTTTTATTTATTTGTTAGACTGAACAGTTCTTTTTCTTTCTTCGAATGGAATTAAAGGAAAAGTGAGCAGGCCGGTCACCTGAGAAAATGTTACAAGTGCGTTTGCGGCCTTGTATAAAGAAATAGGCCACAACTGAGCCGGCTCGACCGAAGTGATACGCCAGTTTTCTGTAAGGCTGTGGCCTTACAGAAAACTGGCGTGAAACGGGGTTGTGCTGTGTTTCTTTCAGTGGGTTTACCGGTGGTTCAACTTCCTTTATTCCCCCATCCCCATTCCCATTATATATTCCTTCATAAAGGCCAGCAACGCACTCGCAACTCTTCGGATGTCACGAGTGTCCATGGGCGACGGCAGTTGCTTTCCTTCAGATATACCGTCTACTCGCTTGCCCCCTAAATATCATAAAGAAAAGGTGTGACGCTGGACGGAGCACAGCAAAACGCCGTTTCACGCCAGTTTTATGTCAGGCCCTGGTGTTTTTCCGGTCAAGCTGGAATGGCTCTGAAATGGAAGGAATGGAAAGAAGGAATAAAATGGAAGGAACGGATCTTCCGTGACCTTTTTTGAGAATTTTTCCCAATTGATTCGAGTCAAAATTAAGGCTCCTCATTTCGTCAGCATTGTTGGGGCATTAAAACAGAATACTGATCATTCCCAGGCTCCGAAGGGAAATCGCCCCTGAATAAACAAGATTGCTCCATTCTCTTTTGTCAGTTAAAACATATGGAATAATGGACTTTCAATATACTTAATAGGTTTTTAAAAATATACACAAGGTGTAATAAAAATATTTATGGACCGCTTCGACCCGAAGGACTTGTGTTTCAAGTACCAGACAACGGAAATATATTTAATACTTTTATATTATACATGTATTTAAGATTTTAATTATATAATACACATATTTAATATACATTCAACTTCGAAAAACTTTTTGTTCCGTCGGCGGGATTGGAACCCGCGAGCCCCGGTGTGAGCTACCAAAGCGCTCAACCACTGCGTCACAGAGGTCGTCAAGGTGTAACAGAAGTAAGTATTTTGACTATTCTCTTTTTAAAATTATGTAACGCACTTGCAACTCTTCTGATGTTGCGAGTGGCATGGGCTACAGTAGTATTCATCAAGTCACGCATATGCTTGTTTGTCCCCTAATTTAATAGATAAAATATGAAGGCTTGTACATAGACCAGGGGGTAAGCTTAACCTTTAATATAAATTTTTCCCTGAGCGTACTACGAAACTAGACGATTAAGATCAACGTTTTTTTAAATATAATACTAGCTGACCCGGCAAACGTTGTTTTGCCATATAAATAATTTCCCCTAACATTTAGGGGGATGAAAAATAGATGTTAGCAAAATAGCAAAATTTGGTTAAAATCGGTAAAGCCGTTTCGGAAGGAGTACGAAGACAAACATTGTCACACTAGAATTTTATATATTAGAGAAGATAAGTAACTCTATAATCCCTAGGAATTCTTATATCTTGTTTTTATTAATTGTATATTAATTATCTTCTGTTAGCGGCGGGAGAGGTTCGTAACTCCGAATGTGTGGTCAATGCCGTTGGGGCATGTAAGCCTTAGGTAAAGGTTTCTCTCTGAGGATATATTTCCAACTCATAACATATAATATATATTCAACGAAATTACAACTTCTCTGAAGAGCGGTACAAAATGTAAATGCCTTATAATACTACCAGATTAAATACCGCAGCTGTTCAACTTCCTGTATCACTTTAGCTTGCGGTGAATATTATAAAAGTTTCAACGGCTTTCGCCCTTAAAATGTAATTATGTTACAAACTAATAAAAATATGAAATTTTGTTGCGCTTTTGATACGGCGACACAAGTTCACGAGTCTCAATAGCAAGCCAAAACTTGTTAATAAGTTTTACATTTTTATAACCAAAGGCCTATTTCACCGCTTACAGATCTATTTATTTGATAGATACAACTTTATCTCTACAGATTTTGACAGTATGGAGAATGAGTCAAAATAGTTGAAAAGAAACTTTAACAGTAAGCGGTGAAACATATCTAAAGCTAACTGTGTAAAGCTAACTTTTGCCCGAGACTACGTTGGTGTAAGTGCTTTTTAGTGGTCCAATGCTCGGCTCTTAGCCTGGAGGTCGTGGGTTCGATTCCCGCGTTGGAAACACGTTATTTCCAAGTTTAATTAAGAAAATGCAGGCTGATTACCTGATTGTCTGACAAGTAAGATGATCCATGCGTCGAATGGGCATGTAAAGTCGGTCCTGCGCCTAATCTCTCGCCAGTCGTGTCGGTCATCTGTCCCATTGAGTTATGAGAGTAAAGGAAGGGATAGTGCTCTTGTGTACTGCGCACACACTTGGGCACTATAAAATAACTCCTGCGCAATAGGTCTAGTTTCTTTGAAACCGGCCACCGTCACAGAAACCGGTGATGGAGTTATTATCGGCGCTGCTATTTTCACTCTGAACTCTATAGAAGGGACCATATTCCACATTTTATTCCCAGGTGCTATCAATTACTTTTGTTGCGGCCCTAAATGTAAGGCCTACTTCCCCACTTCCTGATAAGTCTCTAATAATCTATCCACAACATATCTGACAGAAAGAGTAATAAATTTTACCAATTTTAAGACATGTGGCTGTTAAGGCAATCTAGCGGATTAACGGCCTACGGCTATAAGTATGATCAAATTTTTACAGCCGAATTTTTTATCTGTTCCATACACATAGAGCCTGTTTTACCACTTCCTGCGAAGTGTCGGATAGTCTACAACTCTTTTCAGAGTCTCTCTTTATTTATCTGTCAGATAACTTCTAGATAGCCTATTAGACATTTATCAGGAAGCGGCGTAACAGGCCCTTAGTGTTGTCCAAACAAACCAGAGTGGCACACCACTAACTCAACTCCTCACACGGTACAGTTAGATAACTCCCAGCAATAACTCACTAACTGACAGTTAATGGATGTTGTTTACACTTAACTATCGGTTCAACTTAACCCTGAAACTGGGTCACAGCCTTCAACTTTATTGTTTTAGTAATAAGGTTCAAAATACATGTGTAACTTAGTGTTTTTTCTTCACTGGTGTTCTTTCAGCATCTTTGAACAGTACTATTTCATGTTTTTAGTTGTATTATTGTGATATATTTTTCTATTTGTGTGCGTGATAATATACGGTGTGTATATGTCTTTTATAGTGTAATATGAAAGTAACAGCCCAGAAAGGGATTTTTTTTTTGTTTTTTTTTTGCATCAGCAAGCAAGATGATTTTCCCAACCAAACCACAAACATTCGTTTTTTCGCTTCCAGAGCTGCTACTTTTACATTGAACTCTATGTAAGGGGCACACACAAACCCAAAAGTATAATCATTTGTTGCATCCTGTATACGACAGTTTACAGCACACAAGCGGTCCGTTTCTACGAAGATGAACTACTAGTTCTATATACTCTAGAGTAATCGCTCACCAAGCGAACCTACCTGATTACTGACCACTGCTTTTGGACCCAGGTCATTCTGACCCTGACCATTAATAATAATTATCAGCACGCCACCTCTCTGACATTCAAAAGCCATTTCCTGTGCCTCAAGGGTGGATGTTATCACCATTAAATTACATAATACATTAGTACGTACGGTCTGCAATAAAATCATAAATGAGAAATAATGGATGCTGTATGAAAAAGTTGTTTTGTTTATTCAGTCCAGTCAGATTACGGTAGGGAGCATTAAAATACGCCAAACAACACTTTACATAATAATTTGGACATGTTTGTACTTGGATTTTTTTGAGAAATAAAGGTATTATTATTATTATTATTATTACATAAAGATCTGATGATTTAATTGTTAGGTAATCCTGTAATAACATAGAACAACAAAGCCTGATATTTTCGTAACCAAGTTTCCTAGATTTCATGTCACATTCAGCTAAATGGTTTAGGCATTGCAGTCTACAACGTGTAAAAAATGTAAAATTAAAAAAAATGTATTTTCATTTTTATAACCTTAAAATCGATAAAGCTTCTTATCCCACCACTAAAATGAAATATTACCTTATTATTTTTTTTCAACGTTTTACCTAATCTACAAAACGTACTAGGTCTCCACGACGCTCGAGTTACTCCAAAAATAGCACTCACCTCCCCTCCCTCCCCGGCCATAATGGGTAGTTTTAAGCAAAAAAAATGGATTTCAATGTTTCGACGGCTCATTAGCAATATCCCATGCAAAAAAAGTATTAAAATTACAAATTCAAATGGAACTTTTCTGCGGACCGTGGCTAGAATTAGAATTCACTTTCCCAGGGAATTAGTATGCAAATAGAATATCACATAAAACTTGCTAATTCCCGCCCCTTTGATGTGTGAACACTACGCAGGTAATATATATTTTAAGTATATTAACTATACAGAGCGAAAAACACAGGATATTAAAGTTCGCGCGATTTTGAAATTGTATGACATTGGGTTTGCCAAAGCATTCTATGACTGTGACATTTTTTTTACGGTTTTTGAGACAGTATGTGCAGTCTGGTCTTTTAAAAGGGAATACGCTCTCTTCTCTTCTGTCTTTCGAAATCTTAAAAAAACATCCATTCGACATTCCCGACTGACACCGAGCTTCTACTCAGCAAGAGGAAGCAATCGCACAGCAATTTGCGAGCCATATATTTATTATTCCATTTGAAAATTACACCCCCGTATAAGACCTTTTTTTTATAATAGCATTTCGTACGAAACGTAGAGCTACGTGATAGCGGAAATTAAATACGAAAAAACGGAGCGGTTTCGACGCCGAATGTTATTTCAGTATATCGGATTATCGGGGACGTTGTCAGCATCGTCGATTGGGGGAAAACGAGCAGAGGCGTCGCCTGATGGATAGAAACTGCCGTCGTTTATAGACATAACGTCAAAAGTGCAAGTTGCCGGCTTTTTAAGCCTCGCCGCGTATAATTCGAATTTAATTAGAAATGACCGCCGAAAGTCTCTCTTCTCGTAATAATTATGTTTTGTTGTGAACCCCGCGAACTATCGAAATTCGGATGTGTCTGACTTCCTATATATTTCCGTGGATGTCAGATGCTGGCCATCGGACTTCTATGAGTTTTAGAGCGTCCGCGGCCTGGTGGGTAAGACCTTTGGTTCGCACCCGGGAGGGTGCCGATTCGAACCCGGGTGGAGGTTTGCACCAATGAGACATTTTCCGATCTCAAGTACATAATACGGATGCTCATTGCCGTGGGAGAGACATGCTTCGGCACGAATGGACCGACTCGACCGGAGTGATACCACAGCCTCACAGAAAACTCGCGTGAAACGGCGTTGTGCTGTGTTTCGTTCAGTCAGTGAGTTCACCGGTGGCCCAACTTCCTTAATACCCCTATACCTATTTCCTATTCCCTCATAGAGGTTGGCAACGCACTTGCGACTCTCGGATGTTACGAGTGTCCATGGGCGACGGAAGTTGTTTTCCATCAGGTAACCCGTCTGCTCGCTTGCCCTCAATATATCATTAACAAAAAAATCCTCTTGGGCTCCCCTACTATAAACAATATTTATTATTTTCCTTTATATGTGTAAGACTTACGATCAAGAAAATTTCCCTAAGGCCCGGTTTACATTTAATAAAGTACAATAGCGAGTTAATTAAGTAGTAAGTATTAAGTGAGGTTTAAACGTAGGCGAGTTAAGTAATCATAAGTTGCTGGTTCGATAACATGATAAGTCTCCATAAATTGCCTAATTACTGACTACAAACTGATTAAATTTAATATTTCACTCAATTAAATACCTATTGTATTAAAGTTTTTGATAAATTAAAAATACTAAACTCAAACGTCTACACGCTGGTGAGTTAAGTTGGCGGGGTGCGGGAGACGCGAGGGGGGTAGAACTTCGCGATTAACTCGCTAAAAAATAGGATCGCGTTTTATTTAAGCCAACTTAATTCACAACTTACAACTTAACTCGCAACTTAATTAAATCAAGTGCTAATAGGCCTTCAACCTTACTACACCTTATACTACTTGAGTAACAAGAAATTATTTTTAAAATTATCACATGTTTATATCATATAATAAAAATCTTAAATATATGTATAGTATAAAATTTTTAAAGCCTCTGTCCGGTACCTGTAACACAAGTCCCCCGGGTACTTAGCACGGGACCAGACTGACGTGGTGTGAAGCGTCCATAGATATTATATTGTTATTATTTTATTATTCTCAAATTTCCTAAAACACACACGCACACACAAAACATTCATTAAAATCGACCCAATCGTTAGGGAAGATTTTGATGACAAACACTCGCACACAAGAAGTTTATTAAGATAAGAAAATTCAAATTTCCATCTATATTAAGCTGCCACGAAATGTAATAACTGATAAATGCTTGATTAAAATATTATTAGTTTAATTATATACAAAATAAATTAAAAGAATGGTTGCGCCATTTTCGTTCTAGAATAATTTAAAAACTCGTTTGAATTTTCGATCACATTTTTTTTTAATTTTTGAATTGATGCATTTATGTTTAAGGCATGTAATTTTTTTTTCAATGATTTTGTTTTCCTTTTTTTGTACTTTTTGAGTGAGGCTTCAAAAACCTGCGACACAATAATTTAACGATTTCATTGACATTTTCCGTCGAAAACCACAAAAACTCGAATCGGAATCACAAATTAAACTGGCAACTGTACCCACTAAACACTGCCACGAAAAAATCAATCTTTACAGTCCACGGTACGGGATCGAACATCTAATAAAATTTCAATTCACCGATTTAATTGATATGATTTTGAATGTGGCAACAATTTTACTTATTAAATGCACTTTATGATGAATATAATGATGGGAAAAAGGGTTTACTTTGTATGGGTGTGCGGAGGCTCGTAGGGCGCGCGTTGGCCGCGGGGCGGCGGATTTTGCACTGCCGTATCCGATTGTGAGGGGAAGATCCGGTGGTTTTCCCCGATTTTCGGGCAAATTAATCGTAAAGGGTGATATTGGCACAATTTTATTTAATATCGAAATTTGTCATCGATGTAGTAAAATAAAATCGGAGGATTTTAAAGGATATATTATTAATGTTAACGGAACATAATTTGTAACAAGAACTCGGACTAAATAATGAACATTTTATATCACAGAAGCAGGAATATAATTCAACTGTCAACTGAATATTTCTTCTATATTCAAAAACCAAGTGTTTCACGCCAGTTTTCTGTAAGGTGGTGGACTCGAGATCGAACCAAAATTCTTACCTACTAGGTCACTGATGCTTTAATGAATAGGATCCATGAAAAATCGATCGAGGTATATGAATATACATACTTAGATTAAATTATCTATAGCTGACTAGAATGGGACGATTTTTTTTTTCCTTTTTTAATTTGATCGTCAAGCAGTTTTCGTCGTAGCCGCTAGATGGCGTATAAGTAGACAGCTATCGTCGATACCAGCATTAATTGCCACTAAGTCGGGGGAAAAATGTAAAACTTGATGCATTTAAATTTAGAAAAGGCTTTTATTTTGTAATTAATAGATTAAAATAGTTATTATAATTATGTTTTAATCATTACTAATGTAAGAAATAGTCCCATTTATTGTATTTGATATGTCGTTAGCAACAAATGTCCCAAATCTTTCATATCTTGGATTTCTCAACATTATGTCTCCACTTGTGCACGATAACAAATAATTGCTGGTTAGATAATATGTGGCATATTATCCTTGTCATTACTAAAAATTCTGATGAAAAAGGACGAAAATCCAGCATCACTGATGACTCAAAAACGTGTCAAAGTGACATGGCCGCCAAAAGTCAACTGTCAGTTAAAGAATTGTCATGTTTGTCAGAGTGTTCTTATACTATTATCAGTACATTGGCCTGAGTTTTATGTCCACATTGGACCAATAGAAAGAAGAATGTAATTTATTGTACTGTGTACAGTACACTGATATATTTTTAGGAACATGACATTTCAGATCAGTAGGAAACCAATAGCAGCTAATTTCATATCAGTGAGGAACCAATAGAAGATCTAGAGCTGTCTATCTTTGCGTCACCTAGTATAGATTTACGAACTTAAATTTTAAAAATGTTCCATTGACTAACAGTTAACTAAAAAGGGAAAAATAAAACAATATTAAACAAAAAATAAAAAACCAACATTCACAACAAAACAATTAAAGATCAACTGAAAAGTAATAAATAAATCTTTTTCTCTGTCAGTGCCTTATAAGGGTTGGCATAAGCCTCAACATTAACTCTCAATCTTTATAATTTTGAAGTCGGTACCAGCTACCTTAAGCTTAAGTTTAATGTCGAGAATCTAAGAATTTTCTAAAAGCTGAAATAGCGAAGAAGTAATAAACATATTATATACAGTCACAAACTATATAATATAGACACGAGCTCACAAAAACTGAATAACCCCATGTAAAACACGACTGCATTCGACGAATATAATTTACTTAAAACCGTAATCAAATTAAAATTTTGATATATTGCACTTTTAATATTACAGTTTTTTAATATTACAGACAACTTTAATTCCCACGGAAAGGTGATTTTTTTTATTTATACCTAAAATATATATTATAATCAATATATCAAACTAATTGAATATTAATCGTTATAACAAAATGTATTATTCGGCAGTTAGTGTTAATAAATTGTCTTGCGACTGGCAACACCGCTCCGCCCGAAGCTAGACCCCGCCCGCCGGGCTACGTCGCTACGACGTAGGCGTAATATAGGTTACGTTAGGGTGACAACACCGAAACATCACTAAGGCCATTCAAAATCATTTATTTCTGAGTAAATTTGAATCGAATGTTTTTCAGAATGTCTACATTAGGGATTGCGATCACGCACCCCGCAGCCCCGTGCACGGTAGCCACAATTCCACACAAGTCCAATAACGCTACAATCTATCAGTCACTTGGTTCACTACAATAAAAGCATATCATACACATTGCATAAAACATTCAAAAGAGTCTGGTAGCACCGGAAAGGTACTTTGTAACATTTTAAGGTTATTTTTAAGATATTATAAGCACAATACGTTACCGTGACGTAAGTTAAGCTTCAGACTCTTGAGTATTCAACGCAACGTGTATTAGCCTATAATACAGCCAATATCCAACAAACCACAGCGTTCCTAGACCAATGAGAAAAAGGTCTGCGACCACCATACCCGGAAGGGTTCCGTAACAGTAGAGCTAAAAATTTTGAAAACGTGTTTCCAAAAGATTAACAGGTAACGTCGTATCAAAAGATAGCGCGATGTAGACGTACAGCAGTGCCATCTAGTGCTAAAATGAAGAAACTGTCAAAAACAGGAAGCGAAAACGTGTAGGTCTTGGCTAACCCCCCAGGGCTGAGGGTGGTTAGGGACGGTTTTAATTTTTAGGAAGTCTTGGCTTACCCCCCTGATGTACACCCTACTACTAACACAGCACAACTACATCTGAAATTACTAACTCTATGAGAGGTTATTGTACTACCACTATACGAGCAGTTACTACTAGTAGGACTCCTAATTAGGAGTACTAAAGATTATTTCTTCCCTAATCCCTTACCCCTATTCCCTTAAAAGAGGCCGGCAACGCACTTGCCCCCTAAATATAACATTGACTAGCGACGAGATTGAAAATGATTTTAAAATAAAATTTATTTTCCTCGCTGTAGATCCAATCGTTTTTTCAAACCTTTTTTTTTTCATAACTATCTGTGTAAGCGTGGTAGCTGTAAGTTTTCCGAAGCAATCAAAAAAAAAACCTTGCGGTGGAAAAGCCACGCCTCGGAGAGATACCGCGGTTCACAGAAAACTGGCGTGAATCAGCGTTGTGCTGTGTTTCGTTAGTGAGTTATTTTACCGGTGGCCCGACTTCCCCACATCATTACCTAATTCCGTAGCCACAAAAAAGGGTCGGCCACGCACTTGCAACACTTCTGCTCTTACATGTGTTCATAGGCGGTGGCAGGTGCTTTCAATCAGGTGACCCATCTGCTCTGATGAAATTTAGGGGGCAAGCCCCTAATTCTCTTAATAAAAAAATTACCCCCACTGTAAATTAAATCGGAGTCAATATATATATTTTTTTTAAATTACGGGCCAAATGAGCAAATGGGATCACCTGATGAAAAGTGCTCGCAGGCCAGGGGCACTCGCAGCATTAGAAAAGTCCAGCCTTTCATATATTAAAAGGAATACGAAAATGTAAGGGAGTAGGAGAAGTGGAGGAAAGGGGATTCCAGTAAACCTAATCCCACCAAAAACATTCTCAGACAACGTCTGTCAATTCCACTAGTTATATTATAATTTCTCTGTGATTTCACCGACACCGCCGTATCATTAGAGACAGCTAGACGCCTGCAAATCCAAAATTCACAACATTTAAAACCTCCATATTTCAATAACAATGATTAGGGAGGGCGCCCCTCCCCGCCGCTTTTCTCCGAGCCCCGGGGCGGTAATCCGTCATTTCCCCATCCGCGTAGGGGACGAATAAGGGTACTATGCGTATTATTTTTTTAAAAAAAGGACTAAAATATCTATTTCAAAAGGTTGGTATCAAAAAATCTATAGATTTTTTTCATTCCATAAATTTACTTTTAAATATATACATACTAAAAATTAAAATCACCATGACGCGGAGAGGAGGGAACAGGGTCACCTGATGGAAAGCGGCTGCCGTCTCCCATGGACACAAGTAATGTTGCAACAGCACCGGCGTCTCACTTGCAACAGCAGGAGCGTTGCAAGTGAGACGCCGGTGTTTTTGATGAAGGAATAGGCTACAGGTATAGGGAACGGGAATAGGCTTAGGGAAGTTGGGCCACCGGTAAACTCACTCACTGGATGGAACACAGCGCAGCGTTGTTTCACGCCAGTTTTCTGTGAGGACGTAGTATCACTCCGGTTGAGCCGGCTCATTATTGCCCGAAACATGGATCTCCCACGATCTGTAGGATGTAGCACAGTTGGTGAGAGAGACATGCGTTCCTCGTGTAACTTTATAAATTACCCCGTTTACATTTTTTGATTACTGCTCGGCTCCAATTAGTCGTAGCGTGTTGTTTAATAGCCTATAGCCGTCCTCGATAAATGGACTAACCGACACAAAAAGAATTTTTCAATTCCGGCCAGTAGTTCCTGAGATTAGAGCGTTCAGACAGACAAACAAAAAAAAACTCGTCAGCTTTATATTATTAGGTATAGATTATGAAAACGAAAACATACTAACTATGGAAAAGTTTTTAAAAAGCTACTCTATCATCGCTGCTACTTTAACAGCAAACCATACAAGGTATAAAGTATTATCACATCGTTTTGTCACACGCTCACGTAAGAAAACGTGTCGGCTCAGCCCCCTGATCCATTTAATTTAAACATTAGAATCACTGAAGAGAATCGCTAGGGAACATTTCCCGGGGGCTTCCCCCTCGCGGGAAATCGCCCCCCCGTTTTCCCCGCTCACAATCAACATATTTCATTAAACACTCATTTTGAGCATTAAAATTGTAATTTGTTTTAATTTATTTGATACAGAAATGTTTTAATTATTGGAATAATTGCTTAATTATTATCCATACTAATATTATAAATGCGAAAGCGTGTCTGCCTGTCTGTTACCTCTATACACTCAAACCGCTGAACAGCGAAAGAATGTACGTGCGTTTTGTTTAGTTGTTTAGAGATTGTATCTAAGTTTTATAATTGCCGGCGTAGATATGCTTCAAATTGTTTTATTTTATTACAGACTAGCTGGAGGGCTATTATGACCATTACAAACCTGCATGGTTCCAGGCAATTCAATATACGGCCAGCAATTGCCTTGTTCTTTTTT
>JAOTAV010031074.1:0-79488 GCA_026546445.1 Cyclargus thomasi
AGGATTAGTATTTGACGATAATATGATCAATAAACATAGGCTAATAATTTTAATTACTTTTATTCTATGTAAAAGTGTAATGGCTAAAATATAAATGTTTAGTTTATACTATCGCGGACTTTTTTAAAGGCATTATTGAGTTTTAAAACTTTTCTATAAAAGTCAACCATACACCTCTAATCATTTGACATAGACCAATTATGATGACCTCTGTGGCTCAGTTCCCGCCGACGGAGCAAAAAGTTTTTCAATGTTCCTGGGTCTTGGATGTGTATTAAATATCTGTATCATATAATAAAAATCTTAAATATGTGTACAGTATATAAAAAAGTATTAAAAATATTTCCGTTGTCTGTTACCTATAACACACTTTTTTGCTGTGGAAGTCGATTTTTATTTTTTGTTTAAAATTATGAGCGACCGAAGGTAAAGCACTTTCCATCAGGTTATCAGCTCGTTTGCCTAGTGAAATTAGGTAGATCACGACGCGCTGTACGTCATGCAGATACGTCGACGTAAATCCTCGCTGCCCGCAGATAAGCGAACTGTGTAGCGTCAGCAGAAATGTTATGGTTCCCCGTCGTAATTGGCGAATACAGACGATGACATGCGAGCACGATTACTTAGAGAGCACACTCGCCTCTGTCCGCTGATATTCGTCTATATTCGCTTTTGTTCGGCGGGTTGTCAAAATACGATACCTTGACCACAACCATTGTAGCGCGCCCTAGGAAAGCGGGAAGGGGTGGGGGACGGGTAATAATACTACCGCCGTTGATGGCCAACTGACAGAGTAGCACGGCCGGTAACCATGATAACCCTCCCACACCGCGCCAAGCTTTAAAATTATCCTCTTTCCTTTCCCGGGGCTCAAAGTTTGAGCGTCCGTAGCCTAGTGGGTAAGACCATTGGTTCGCATTCAAAGGGTGCAGGTTAAAACCCGGGTGGAGGCGTGTAGGGCGTTGTACTGTGTTTTGTTCAATAAATGAGTTTACCGATAGCCCAATTTCCCTACTCCCCATATACCCATTCCATATTCTTTTATTAAAGGCCGGCAACGCACTTGCAACTCTTCGAATGTCACAAGTGTGCTTAGGCGATGGTAGTTGCTTTCCATCAGGTAGCCCGTCAGCTCGCTTGCTCCCAAAATATCATAAAAAAAATTAAGCTTTCAAAGTGCTAAAGAGATTTTAATGTAATTTGGTAGGGGGAACAACAAAATACGAGTATGTTATCAAAGTCTCTTCAGGAGTTTGAGCGTGGATAAATGAGAGACACACATATAAATATTGATTTTATTAAACTAAAGTTCAAAAACTACTTTAAAGTTCGGGTTATTTGTTTAAACGAGGTGCGTTTTAACTTGTACGTGGTGGCCAAAGGAAGATCTTCTGACCGAGAGAGGTGTTATACTCGGTCAGGCCGCAGCCCACGTCATGCATTTCAGCTGTCGTATATATACCGCCGTGTTTTGAAAACTTCGATAGCGCGATGCTGGATTATTGCGTTTAATGTTGGTACCGCCACAGTGGTAAAAAAAAAATATATAATTTTGATTGACTTTTTCCCCGACTGTACCCGAGTTACGCACGTGGCTGGAATGTACAATTGCGCGCACAATTCACTTCCCACTGAATATTATGTCAAAAGTTTTATACTGGAAGATTTTATGAAAGAAACTAAGAATATATTTAAAAAATAATAAAATTGTTATATATAATAATAATATAAAGATAAAGAGTTGGTTTAAGCGCGCTAATTTCAGGAACTACTGGCTAGATTTAAAAAAATATTTTTGTGTTGGTTAGTTCATTTATCGAGTAAGACTATAAACTATATAACATCACGCTACGAGTTACGACCAATACGAGCCGAGCAGTAATAAAAAAATGTTGTGAATACGGGATAATTTACAAAGTTTTGCAGGCAAGAGCTATTATAATATAATTATTATACTAGATAACCCACTACTTTTGATAATAGATGGCGCTGCTGTAAGTCTACATCGCGATATCGGTTGCACTACGTGGTCTGTGTTAGCTGGTAAAATTTCAAAACTTCCTAATTTTTTCTCTTAACTGGTACGGAACCCTTCATTCCCGAGTCCAACTCACACTTGTCCGGTTTTTCATTTAAATAATAACAATTCAAAATATCATATTAATGCAGTATTCGTCAAATTTAATTTAACAGCAATTTAACAGAGCGTGTTTTGATACATAATAAAGCTCCTATTACAGACTACGGAGTGAGTTCTATGTTCTAGAATATAGAATTTAGGCGTATGTTGACTTAAGCACTGAGAAGCAAACATTTAACAACTTAATTAAAGCTAATGGCCTCATAATGAAAATATAATATTATGATATGTTTTAGGGCTACGAAAATGTTTATTAACTTAACACAAAATAATAACTGATTAAAAATACAAAAATTCATTAACAAAAATATAGTACTTGTGTTTTATAGACTTTAAATTGGTTATTTAATATATTATTTCTAGTTTTTTTTTCCCAGCGCATGATTTCGAACAAGGATGAAGAATAATGATTTTTCTAAATTCAAATTCTTTAGTAGTAAATTTACTTACGTATTACACAAATGGCAAATTATTAGGGAAATATATTATTGTATCTTTTGAAATAAATAAACCCATTAGGAACAAAAAAAAAAGTTTTCAAACATAAAATAGAAATACACAACCCTACCAGCATGTAAGTCAGGTGTTTCAAAACTTTTAAGTTGGTGAAATAAAAGATTTTGTGGTCCTCATTATGGAGTCTGTCACGTGACAGTTCCACAGTCAGTCCTCGAGGAAATATGATTTATTACCACAGCGTCCTGTGCATATCAATAGGTGAATGACGCATATTTGAGCCTATTACAGTTTCATTGAAGTTAACACTAAAAGTACTTAGTTCAGTGTATGTCTTTTAATAGTATATATTGTGATGTAATGAAATGAAATCTATTCTGTAATATAAATTAAGCCGGGTATTCCTTCCTGACGATATAACTCCAGAACAAACTGATTTCCAAGGTTTTTCATTTGTTGGAAAGGTCTCGGATTCCGTGAGGTTTATAGTAAAGAAAATTGATGAAAAATATAAAAAGGAAAACAGGTGAAATATTTCTTCATGGACAGCGCCATCTATTTGCCATTTATCATTCATAATTATCTAGCATGCACTAGAAAGTCGCTTGACAGCTTCTCAATTTCCTTTTCTAAGTAAATTTTTCATATTAGAGTTAAACATTTTTATTGCGGGTTCTGATATTAGAGTTAAACATTTTTATTACGGGTTCTAATAAGGGGTCACTAAGTGTGACAAGCTTATAATTTTGTTTAAGAAAGTTCTCATCTTTGCGCGGACGGAGTTGCGGGTAACAGCAAGTTATTATATATAATGTTTGATTTTGTACTAGTTGGTGCCCGCAACTTCGTTGCGAAAAAATCTGTGTATTACGCGGGATCTGTGCATTGTCCGAGGATAAAAAGTATCCTATTTGTTGCCTAGACCTATTATTTTTTTAATTGCTATTAAACAAAAAAGATTTATTCAAATCCGCCTAGTAGTTCCTCAGATTAGAGCGTACAAATAGATAAACCGACAAATAGACAACTTTTTTATCGATATGTGTTCTATTACTGCTCCTTAGCACCCCCACATAGATTATTTTGTTTTTGAAAATTTTAAAGTCGGTATCAGTCAAACATTTAAATTTAGACTAATCATGATATGGTAGCTGATACCGACTTTAAAATAATGAAGATTGTGTACAGAAATAGGCTGATGCCTCACCGAATTCTGAAACAGGCACTATTAAAGAATAAATTTTATTTAATACTTTTTAGTTTGTTTTGTACTATTTTAGTTTTTTCCTTTGGAAGTCGGTTTCAATTTTTTGTTAAAAAATAATAATTTCAAGTATTGAGTAGGCTTATGAGGACGAGCTAAAAACACTCCATTATATCACCTTTCAAACAAAAGAGTTATTAAAACTGGTAACGGCAAATGCGTTTGGATGCTACAATGCCATCGATAGACACATACAAGAAATTGATTCATAGCCAGTTGACAAACCTACGTCAAATGGCCGGACTATGTCAAATCAATGTGTCGGCTGGGTTTGGTATAACGCAACCAAATAACGCAGATTGTGGTTTGGAACCAACTTCAATCATCCTAGCATATCAATCTCTTCCCCTTCCTTTAATCATATTATTAATTAATCATGACGGGGGAGAGAATCTACTCGGCTCTCCTTATAATAATAATAAATCCCAAACCGGTTTCGGTAACGCAGAAGTAATTTTATAGCGCCCAAGTGTGTGCGCAGTACACAGGAGCACTCTCTCTTTCTCTTTACTCTCATAAGTCATGACCCAGTAGGACGGATTACCGACACGACTGGCGAGAGATCAGGCGCAGGATCGACTTTTTACATGCTCATCCGACGCATGGATCATCTTACTTGTCAGTAAATCAGGTGATCAGCCTGCGTTGCCCTAACCAAACCTGGAAATAACATGTATCCAAAGCGGGAATCGAACCCACGACCTCACGAGAGCAGAGCTCTGTATCACTAGATCACGGAGGTGTCCGCTTCTCTTTCGTAAGCTACATGTCAGCGGGGCTAAGATAAACCATCGTGATAATTTTGTCTTTCTCGACGTTTTCCGGTTTATCTCTTCATCTATATTGATCATAATAACCTAACATGACAAAAAAATTCTCGTGTTTGTCGACAATTATTATTGTATTTTGTTTTTAATCTCTGTTATTTTTGTCAATAAACCCTAACATTTTTTATCGAGTTTATTGGAGATTTTGATGTTATAAGAAGAGTAGGGTTTTTTCGATGCGACGCATGTTATGGAGTAAAGAAGAAGAAGAGAAAGAAGAAAGAAAGAGATGTACGTCGATATGGACTATTTTGATAACGCTCAAGAGAGAGAGAGATATTACGTTGGTGTATCGTAGGCCGGCCACTGAGCTACATGTCAGGGTAACGAGATAAACTGCGTTAGACTTCATATTTTTGTCATGCAACCGTATGCATGTAATCTGTCTAATTTCTGTTGTTTTTCATATTATAGATTAATTCTTCTGATAATAAATGTTTTTTTGATAACAAAACCAAAAAAGTAAATGACGTACTGTACGCACGTCGTAATCGTCGCCAGAGTGCGTGTACCGCAGTCGCAGCGGCGGCGCAGACGTGTGCGGCGCAGCGTGCGCGTCCGCCGCCCGCACCCCGCCCCCCGACCACTGCCCGCCGCTCAGTCGCAGTCCCCGCACCACCACGCCCTCCGAGCTCTCCGCTGCGATACAAACATATTTCTTATTCAAAACAATAAAATGCATTACGGTTAGTATTTATTAGATTTTATATTTGTTATTATGTGTTTATTATATTTTATATTTTAAAAAGTATGCCGTATAAGGTAGGTGCGGCCTAGCTAAGCGGAAATTGAATTAAATCAAAAACTGTTTAAATAAATCATTAAATTCTAATGTTTTTTAAATGTTCGTGTCTATTACTATCGGCAAAAATCTAAACAAAGGGAATTCCTGACATAAACAGTTTAATCATTTTAAAAAACACTGTCTCATATTTTAATAAGGCCTAAGACTATAAAGAACATACAAAATAAACCTTTATATTTAGTAATTTAAATCTTTAAAATAATTATTTTAAAGATCTCAAATACCAATTAAGTACTTTGTACAATTTTAAAAATTTAAATTATACAAAGTAATATAATATTTATACGAAACATTTAAAACAACATTTTTTTTAAAGGAACAAACTGGACACTCTAAATTATCATCATCCTCTTCTGACAAACCAACACACCCCTTGTGGTACCACTTATTGCATTCGCAACACACTCTCATAGAAGTTTCTTGCTTCTGTTAACATAACAATAAATTACAATAGACTGTGATATATACATTGACTTACAATTACTTATGTATTTAAAACAATTATTGTTTATTAAATTAGTTTTAAGACATAATATTGTTATTTTCCGTCTTTTTGGTAAAAGGTAGACCCATACGAGAATAACCGGTGGTAGGCACCGTAGTATCGACGTTCAGAAAGTGTACTTTAAGTACTGATTTTGAATAAAAAAAAAGATTTTGATTTTTTGATTTCGATTTTATAATTGCAGGCATTCAGCGTGGCGCGGTCGGAATTTGAACTTAATGGTAACGTAACATGATTGATATTTACTTTAACGGGTTTTGGGAGTAAGTCTTCTACACTTGTACTATTATTTATTCTGTGATAATACTCACATGTAGGTGCCCACGTGACGTCGAGCTTCAGTTGATGCGGCGCGCTACGCAGACGCTCTGCTGCGCTAGCCCGCAGCGCGTTCAATATGCGTGCCGGACGAAAGAATGTACGCACGTCTATCTCTGTTACATACGACGTAGATATTTGAATAACGTTTTTTTAATTATTGTTTCAATATTAAACTGCGACGATATTCAAATAGTGGTCGGAATCACAATCAATTATACACAACATTATATACCTACGCGAAAATGAAAAAAAAAGGTCTCATGGTAGCAGTTTTCCGTGACTTATTAATATATGAAAAACAAAATCTGGATTCTTTAGCCACAAATAAAAAAAGTTTAAACTGTCACCACGCCTGAATTTTTTTGGTTAAGTTGTAGGTATCTATAATAAATAAGTGTAAATCATCGAACGTATTTACGCGAATTAGTTCAGATCCACTGCACTGATTTAAATTTTTATGCCTTCCTTACGTCAAAATAGGACAAAGTTAATTTTTGATGAACACTATCTTTGTCTCTCTGGCTTGGCCCGTAACTGAAGTTTGTAAAATAAATTTATATAATAGGGAAGATGAAAAAGAAAAGTAACTAATATAATACTCCTATTACACTACAAAGAATTAAATTGAGTCACATACCAATCAACCATAATTATATAGTTATTTCTTTAAATCATAAATAAAGCCAGAGTCACATGATAAATTATGAATTTTGTATGTAGCTTATGACGTCACAATCAATATCGGATTTCTCTTTTTGACTACTTTAAAGGCTTGTAACTTTGTTTTAATTTTTTTCATTTCATTGCATTACATGGTTTTTCATTAACGAAAGATTTATTTAAATAAATAATAAAAATCATGCATATTCCCTATTATTATTATCGCGTAGAAGTACCTTCAGGCATATTTTCAATTTGTTTGCAATTTCGCATTCGTTCTACTGCAGCTTTGGCGCGGAAACAGAACTCCTTTATGTAGTCATCGGGGCTCTCCGGACCTGGCCAGAGAAGGTGCCATTCGTCCGGGACCTGCCGACAGACATTAATACATGTGAAACATTAAGTGTGTCGTCTGGCACTAATAGTGCCACTATGTTGTTAAGAAACTAAAATGTACGTTTATACGCATTAATAAGGATATATAATCGAGTTATGTTACAAAGGCGTAGCGAAAAAGGGGGCATTTTAAATGAGGTTATAGATAACTACGGTTGAAAGCAATTTTTAAACAATTGGTACTAGAATCGATAAGAACTGTAACGTTGCCAAATATATGTACTTTTAGTACCAGTTGTCACTGCGCCAGACTCTGTTTTGTCCCAAAGTAGGAACGTGAGGCTCATTGTGGATACTGGCACAGAAGTATGTAAGTATGGCTTTACCTTGTGCAAAGCAATGTGTGTGTACTGTGGTTTGCGTGCGAGAAGCGACAGTGCGCGGTGCAGCACGCCAGTTGCGGCGTGTGCGTCGCGCGCCTCGCCAGCACATACACCGCCCCACCACCCGTCGCCGCACACCTGATACATTACAATGAGGTTGACACTGAATGTGACTCTACGACTCCACAATTGCGAAGCCGTCGGTAAAAGCTAATAAAGTGACGAAAGAAATTCAGATTTTCGTTGAAAAATGAGTAAATGTTTGTCGATCAAACTTTTCCGTGAATTATTTTTCTTGCAAAACGAAATTAACTATGAACTTTGTATACATGCATGAATTATGACATAGCATCATGGCACAAATAACGTCATAGCACACCTCGGATATCTCTTTCTTAGTTGCTTGTTGAAAGGCTCATAACTTTGTTATTTAAGGCCCATAACTATGGAGTTCAATAAAGCTAGTATTATTTTAATAAATTACTGGTAATACAAGTACGCTAGTATTTACCCGGAGCTTTTCCCGCGTGGAAATGATCCAACGGGAGCATTTTATCGGAATAAAAAGTATCCTATATCTCAGCTGTATTAGCTGACTTAGGATATAGGATACTTTTACTTCTTGTATATGGAACTCTTCGTACGTGAATCCAACTAGCACGTGCCCAATTTTCTAGATATTTTGGTAACGTATTATAAATAATAGTTCTCAGACCTTTTCGATATCAAAATTTCCTTTGATGAGTGGACTTCCCGACATGTATTTCTTCCACAGACCCAAAATAATATTAATGGACGTAGACTTATCAAGTTGTGTAGTGCTCGTTGTAGTGTCATATTCTGAAATAGAGGCCATACAATCGGATATGTAGAATAACGTTAAATTAATCAATTTCTTTAAGCATAAAATCTACATCATATTATTTTTGTAAACTACTTTAACCTCTTAAAAGGCCACCAACGCACTTGCAACCAATCTGATGTTGCCATTGTCCATGGGCGACGATAGTTGCTTTCTATCGGGTGACCCATTTGTTTCCTATTATATATGAAAAAGGTACCTCGTAGTCCGCTTATCATGTTATCAGCAGCATTCTTCTCCCAAGCGAGGCGGTAGTTCGCGGGCAGAAACAGAAGCTCGGGCGGGTCCGTCTCGGGCAGACTGTTGAACGCCTCCTGATATGTCTGTAATTAATTTAATGAATTACCTGTATTAGTAAAAGTAATACACACTTAATGTATTGTAATATTTGAAAGTAAATTAGTATTAGTAGTGATTTACTTTAAAAAATTACGGTTAAGATCAATTAAAAAAATACTGATCTAGCCATTTTGGAGATCAACCGCGATAAAAAACACAGACAGACAGCCAAAAGTTGTAAAAAAATTGTTTTGGTGTATGTACCATATATTCGTGTATATGTAGTGAGAAATTGTTAGTTCAATATTGCAAATAGATATTGCAATTTAAGTTATTTGTATAGATAAGATGGACTACAGCAGATACCGTAACGTCAGTCGCGAGCGGCAGCGGCGCGTGCAGCGCGGGCACCGTCCACTGTCGGTGCGGAGCGGCGTCGAGCAGCGTGCGGCACAGCGCGTGCACCACACGCCGGTCACGTGACGCGTCCGCACGTGCCGCGTACAAGGCGCCGCACAGCTCGCGCGCCGCACGCGTTGCGCCCGCCGACAGTATCGCTCGACGCGCGGCTACCGCGTCGCCCCACTCCCACTCGTACCACTTGCTCCAGCCTGCGATGAATCAAGTTAAAAGTATGATCAATATTTCCTAGTAATATGAGACTTTGAATCTGTGTTAAGTTGCGTCTTTTTGCAACTGTATTAGCATGCGCTTGTAACTCCACTTTTAAAAAAGAAATTGCTTTTGGCTAATATTATTTGTACAAAAATCAAAAAACCTAATTGACATTTCTGTCTCCTCGCCTTGTATCTCTATTGGCGTGGTTTAAAAAAAGGAGCTAAGAACAAAAGCAAACTGACACTACTTAGTACTTACCTTGTGGTATATATGCGCGTCGTTCCTGCAAGACAGCGTGGAAGAGCGCAAGACAGGCAAGATGTCGCAGTACGGGCGCATTCACTGCTCCGCCCCCCACCGCATCCCCAGCCCACGCCTGCAGCGTCCCGCACACGTTGTGCTTCACGCCCTCCGGCGCCTAATATATATTTTCTCTTTAAAATATAGATTTAAACGAGTTTAGAAATTCTAGAAGTTGATTGAAAGTTATGTGAAATTCATGTTTAGCGAAATTTAATGAAGATAATTATAGAGAAAAAATCGATGCCCATTGCCCACCTCTAGTACGACGTTGACGCACATGCTGGCTATCATAGAAGGTACTTGGCGGTCTTCTGTTATGATCCACAGACGAAAATCTTCACTCAACTCTCCAACCTAAAAAGCACAAAAATATATTTTTTAAACCATACAAGCAGTAAGCACGTGAAATATATTATGCTAAAACACACAGAATTTTAATAGGAGACTAAGGACCTGTTTCACCGATTACAGATAGTCTATTTCTTTGACAGATAAGTACAATTTTATTTGACAGATTTTGTATGGAAATGAACTGTACAAAAAGTTTTGGGTAGCCTAACAGGCCCTAAATTAAACAAACAAAAACGATTAATATTATATATATAATATAAGTTATTTTTAAATTTATTCACCAGCTACTACAATTTTTATTAAGAAATGTACGTACAGATCGTTGGGACAGCGAGGCGATAAACGTTTGCAAGGCACGCGGGAACGGCGACGCACCGACGACTATGGCAAGCCACGCCCTATTCTTACACGCCCTCAGAGTAGCTTCCCAAGCAGGCAGACCTTCATCTATTCCTACCTGCAAATATATTTATTCTCTTTCAATAATCACTGTCCGTCTACAGTACCCTACACAGTTCCGTTTCCTTATCACGAGCTCGACGTACTCATATCCCAGTAAAACTCCAGTCTAAAAGTGAGAAAACTTTACACTGCTGCTGATATTTAAAAGGCAACATTTTTTGGGCCTGAACATTATTGGCAAATGTTTTATAATATTTCAAAGCTAACGGAAACACTGTATAACAGAAACTGATGTCTCTCTAGTACCTTCATAAGGTATTTATTATCACTTTACTACAAAAAAATGTAGGAGAAATAAAAAACCTACTGTATTAAGTGTGTGCGCGTGTGCATGCGCGTGCGAAGCGAGCTGTAGCTCTGCGTGCGCGCCGAGCAACAACACCGGGCGGGCGCGCGCGCTATATCGCTCGGCGCGTTCCACGCTCGAGCCGCCCCGGGATAACCCTGAGCATGGGACCATTTATATTACAAGCTATAGGGTTCAGCGCTCTATCGCTCCTAATATAAGGATCTTAATAACTGGTTATTCGATATCTTAGTATCATATGTGTAATACTGATATTATAAAACGAAATTGTATGTATCTGCACGATGGAAAAGTGTACGGTCCCTACAATAAAGATATATAAACATAGCAGATACATATTAGTAGTTAGTATTATGTAATATTATTACCTAGGATTTTGTCGACGAACGCGACGACAGCGCGGTACGTGTTCTGCGGTCGGAGCGCCACTACGGCCAATACTTGTTCGAAGGGATTGAGATTCAAACGTCGGATTGTAGCTTCGTCCCCTAAGGATTGGTACTCTCGCCACAGCTGTGAGTTGTCCAGGGACAATCGGCTGTAGAGGTCTTCATCTTGCATCTATATATGTAATACAGACAGTAAATTGATTAAATATTGTGTAGTAAAGAAGCTAAATGTCCAAAACAGAAAACAAGACTGCAAGAACCATTGCAATTTAAACATCAAGATATTCATATTTATAGAACGACTATTTAAAGCACCTCTTCATTTTTATACCCTATTCGACCTAAATGGGAGGATAATTTTTTTCGGAATTTTACATTTTTGATTTAAAAATCTGCTATTTTGATTATTTAAAAATTTTTAATGTACCTAGTGTCACTTGCGCTATCAAGACGAATCAGAAAATATCTCATACGTTTAAAGTCATCAAGCCATTTAGGCTGCAGAGCGTGCCAAACAATCATACTTTATATAATTACATATTCGTGGGCGCAGTGGAATAAAAAAGGGTATTTTTCATAGTACAGTTTGTAGAATGAACACTTCAGAAATTATTTATGTTTATTTGAAAAACAGTTATATATAATAAAATTGTATCACGATACTTGGCCGATAGGCTAATTTAAAACGCTTTATTTTAAAACGCTTTTGACGTTTAAAAAACCTATAAAGATTGGCTACTAAATATTGTTAAGTAAAAAGTTACCTTTATTTGGGCTAGTTTACTCAAGTATTCGTCACCGATCCAATCATGTTGTCGTCTGATTTCATCAACAATTTTTGTATCTTCTACGATGCTAATTTGGTTAATGAATATCTTCCATAGCTAGAAATAATAAACACTGATGATATTATGAAGTATCTAAAATTCTTAGGAATAATACTTCAATTACTTATTACAAACTAAAACATATTATAAAATAAATAAAAATATATAACATTTATTTCTGAGCAAATAAAAAAATGTGTGAATGTCTACATGTTGACCTACCACCGGCTCGGTTTTCAGTTTTACTCTCACGGCTAGTTCCCGAACCGGTGGGTGGGTAGGTCAATATGTAGACATTCTGAAATATTTTTTTTACATTTTCTCAGAAATAATTGTTTTTTTATTTTTTTTATGATATAAGTTTAAAGTTATAGTAAATACTAAATTTAAATCACACTTAATAATTAAAAAATTAAGTGTTTTGCACTATTAAACGCAAATCACGAAGGAACAATTGCTTGTAATGTTTTAAAGCATCTTTGCTTCTTTAAACATTAAATCATGCGACTTTAGGTAGTTGTCGCACAGCACTTCAACTCTTTATGTAGTGCTAAAATTTCTTAAATATTTAAAAATGTACTGTGATTGATTGAATTAAATATTTACATTATCAGGCATCATATCGTCGTAAACTTGTTTCAGTAGATACATAAGTACTACATATTTGTCCTTTCTGTGTAGACTGAGTTGTATACGGTCGAACATCGTCCTCATGAAATACCTCACCGCCTCATTCACGTCAGAATTCTCCAAGTCCTAAAATAAAATATTTTATTAGTAGATGACGCCCGCAACTCCGTTGATTTTTTTCCCAGGAGATTTTCCGAGATAAAAAGTATCCTATGTCCTTCCTCGGGACTCAAATATCAAATTTTAGCAAAACTGGTTCAGCGGTTTGGGCGTGAAGAAGTAGCAGATAGATGCAAAAGTGAGTCTATGTAGACTCACTTTTGCATTTACATTAATATATATTTCACATTAGTATGGATACGAATTAGTATCGAAGTATGGATACAGCTAGGCAAAGTTATGGCAACAAAACGGATTTGAATTGTATCAAAATTTCGTTCAAGCCTGGAATGGTGCGTCCTATAATGTAAGAAAAAGTTTCACAAAAGTGAAAACTCCTATTTTATTTTCACTTTCAACTCCATATAGAGGATACATAACCTTTGAGTATTATCACTTTTGTTACACGTCTAGTATTAAAATGAATAAGTATAAACCTGATAACGCTGCACAGTATCAAGGAATAGCGCCTGCACGCAGTCGAAGGGCAGGTGTAGTGTGAGTTGGCGCGGCTGTAGGCACTTGATGGCGAGTGCGAGCGCCGCCGCACGCGCCGCCAGTGGTGCGTGCGCGACGCTGGCACGGGACACCTCCACAGATAAATATAAAATATTTTTGTTATAGTTAACAATTAAACTATACATTTTTCTTAAATTGACCACTGTCGCGAGCGACCGTAGGCCACGCGCGTCGTCGATCGATTGCGATGAACAAATTTTTTACCCTTAAGCATAACATAGAAGACGTACGACTTGTGAAAACAAAAAAGCTCGATAAAGATCCAGCTCAAGATCAAGCTGTATATTTTAGGTTTGTCAAGCGATTTTTTTGTTAATATAGTAACTTCTACCTATGAAAAATGTTTTAAATGTTTATAACTTTAACTTAAAAACAATCTCACCTCAGCCTCTATTTCATCGCTGGTCTTGAGCGCCGCGGCGATATGTTCGCCGGTCTCACGTGTCTGCTGCAGCGTCCGCGACAGAGCCTCGTCGTGTAGAATGTCGCGCGCTTGCGATAACTCGCGCAGAAGATTCTCCTGGTTTGTCGATAACTATATTATTACGGGTAATATATCCATTCGTAAAGTTCTTTTAAATAAATCTAAAAGTTATTGCTGCAAATGTATCTTAAATAGTAGAGATCATTACAACTAAAATGATGTATATGTTCATAAAAATTTGGCAATTTTTACCTGCAGCTCATGTTGTTGCTTTTGTAAAGCAACTTTTTGTAACTTGATTTCTTTATAACGTTCAATCATGAAAGGATTCTGTTTCTGTATTGTGTAGTGCGAGAGCTGATCTGTAAAAATAGATTACGATTTAGATGTGACAGCCAACAACAGAAAACAAAATTGTCTTTCTAACTAAAATTCGGAGCTAACCACATAAAAAATTGTAACTTATAACAAGACTTAAAATAAGATTTACACCTGTAATTTTTTAAATTGATCATGAAAAAAAAATGATATGATAATAGTAATTGGTATTGCACTAACCTACAAGCGCGTGTAGTCGCGGCACAAAGTGCAGTACGCTGGTACGTGCGGCGCATCGTGGGCGGGGCGCGGCGCTGGGTGGAGAGCGCGTCAGCAGCAACGTGCGCGCCGCACCGCACCACCACCCGCACCCCTCAGACTCCGTGATCACTAGTACGCGCGAGTGTCTGACAGCAGATATATCTATATATACTCGTATAAAAATGAAACCCGTTTTCCTTGGTCACGGTATCACGCGTGAATGGCTGGACCGATTTCACTGATTCTTTTTTTGTTATATTTGTTATTATTAAGAGATGGTTATTATGAAAAAAAATATTTAAAAAATCTCTCAGCAATATTTAAAAATATACTTACATTTCATTTTGCATATTTTAACAAACGCGCGTAACGAATGTAATTGTCATTCACAGCCATAGACTATATTGAAAGAGTATCGTTTGTTCAGAAACGTGGTTAATTAATTAAATTCGAGCATAATTTATTCTAAAACGTGGTTACTTAATTAAATTCTAATTCATTTAACATTTACTAATCTGTGACATCACACCCATAACCTCGTCAACAATAAGTTAATCTCCATTTGTCTAACAAAATAAAGTAGTACATCATTGTTACGCTAAGGCGGTATGAAGTTGGCCGAGTCAGCTAGTACCTTGATAAAAAAGAGTCTGGCACGGTGACTACAGAACTAAACGTTTTTATTTATGGCTGTTTTCAACGCTTGAAAGCTCCAATATAAATTGTGCCAAAGTAAGATTACTTTATAAAATATAAATCTTCCACAATTAATGCAAACGCCTGAGTCAAGTGTTACTGAACACCTTAATTTCACGCATACCTGACAGCATATTGCACAGCCGTCTTTAGTTTATCGCTGTGTTGTGGTACGAAGTCTACGGGCGCAGCGTGTAGGGCGTTACGTAGCCACGCCTCCGCCTCGCCATCAGGGTCGACGATCAGCGGCGAAAATCCACATCCAGCCTCGCTGAGATACTGTAATTATAAGCCACTGTTCACACACAGCTGAAATCGTGCGGTTTGAAACAGTGCCTTTGAATATTTAGCAGCTTATAACCAAGGCGTTGTTACAACGTTCACATTTGACCGCTACATATCTGCACAGGAAACGCGCGATTCCCGTTTTGTCTGAACTAGAACTTAGGAACAATATTTTCCAGCGGATTACCCGCGTAAAAATGGTTCATCCCACGGGAGCATTTTATCGGAATAAATGTATTCTACATTTTAAGTAATTGCCGATGTATATACTAAATTTCATTAAAATCCGTAAAGTAGGTTTTGGCGTGATTGAAGCACAATTTTTGACAATTATAATATTAGTATGATAATAATAGTAGTAATAGGATAGGATATATTCAATAATCAGGATAGCGCTTAGCTCAACCTACAGTACCGTCTGAACTATTTATTAAAAATTCTGAATGATGTTATAGAAACCCTTATATTGATTTATCCATAAATAAAGACATAAGTGGAAAAAGCAAATAGCTAATTTTTTGCGTTAGTGATGCTTTTGGATACGAAAAATTATTTGAAATTAAAATAATGAAGGTTTGATGTGTAGCTTAATACACTAGCTAGATAATGAAAGGTAAGTTACAAGATTTGTTAAAAAAATATTTTAAAAAATGAGTATATACTCGAAGGTTGCAAAATGCTATTTGTCCGTTTCTTCCACCTGTGTCTTCAAATATTACTTGCTAACAAATTATATCACATATAACTAAATTATTCATTTGAACGTTGTAAAAGTCATTTTAAAGACAATGACACTGAAGAGCATAACCACTTAGTAAATACTTTTGGGGTTACATAGCTCCCAGGTACCTGATCAATCACTATAGCATTTTTCAACGCCGTTTGGTCCGAGGGTAGACCATCTGCGATCCACTTGAACTGCTTATCAGGAGCTAACAGGAAATTCGACGGCGAAAAATCTAAATCGTCATGACCCATTAAAGTGGCCCAATTTTTAATTACGTCTCTGAAAAGTAAACAAAAATTATAAAGATGACATAGTGATTTTACAATTTGTATTGTTTTTTAATATGACAAGTTACCTGGCCTGCTGTTCAGTCAACTCTGGCAGATATACAACGTATGCAGCGGCTAACAGCGAAAGTAAATTCAATTCTGATAATTCTTTGGTGATACCTTCCAACTGTAATAGACAATAAAGGGAACTATTTCATCTTTAAAGTACAAAATGCGTAAAACACAAAAAGCTTCATAATATTTCTTAACGACTATTTATATATGTTTTTTTAGCTTCTGCTTTTGTGAACAAATTTCGATAATTCTTTTCTGTTGGAAAGGGTATACCTCACAGACTACGTGTGAGGTGATGATAAGGAAATACTGTTTGGAACTCCGTTCGTCGTTTCGGTCGGTTTAGTCATTTGGACGTGAATCGGTAACATACTGACAGACAGAGAGATATATAGAAAGACGGACACTATCACCAGCACTATTTCCGGACCGCTGCGACCGACAAACCTTTAAGAAGAGAGATTATTCCCGCTTTAAAGATCTGCAACGCACCTGCAACACTACTGATATTGCGAGTGTCTATGGGCAGCGGTAGCTGCTTTCCATCACGTATCCCGTTTGCTCGTTTGCCACTTATTTAAATTAATAAAAAGACAGACAGACACGCTTTCTATTTATAATATTAGTATGGGAAGTATGGATACACCATACCTGTGTTTCCCACGCGTCATACTCATGCGCCAGATGGTCCAACAATGCAGCGGCACGGGCTAACGCAGCGGCTGCGTCAGCCAACCGCAGCTCTAGCGTCGCAGCGGCGCGCGTGTGTTCGCCGAGCGCGCGCGTCAGCGTCGCTACACGCTCCTCTACGCTCGCCACGCCGCTAACTAGCGCCGCGAGCTGCGCCTCTGCTGAACGCACCGCACTATGCACATAAAATCAACATATTTTTAAAATATGAAATTTCTTAATCGTGTCTAACTAACCTATTTTATTTATCATAGAGAAACTGTACATGAAAGAGCGTCTATGGCATAGTGGGTAAGACCTTTGGTTCACACTCGAGAGGGTGGAGGTTCAAAGGTGGAGACGTTATCCAATCTTAAGTACATCATACGAATGCTCATTGCCGAGGGAGTTTAGTTTAGTTGTGCCGGCCTTACAGAAAACGGCGTGAAAAGAGAAACGGCGTTTAACTGTGTTTCGTTCAGTAAGTGAGTTCACCGGTGTCACAACTTTCCTCATCCCCTATCCCTATTCCCATTCTTTATTTTCCTCATAAAGCGGGCAACGTAATTGCAACTGTTCGGATGTCACGAGTGTAGTTTCGTTTCGACGAGGGCGACAGTAGTCGCTGTCTGCTCACTTGCCTCCTAAATATTATAAAAAAGCCTTATATCTACTACTATAGATATTATTTCGAAAAGTAAGGTAGTCAATTCGAACTTTCTTACTTTTCTTTTTATATTTACTGGAATAAAGAGCAAAAATGACCTTTCCAGTTCCTGCTGTTTGTCTTTAAGCGGTCGCACGTGTCGTAACGCGGCGGCGTGCGCGAGTTGCGCGCGCACCCAGGCAGCGAGTGGTGCGCACGCCGCACTCGCACGTCGCGCCGTGGCGTCCTCAAACGAACCTGCGCGTCGCTCCACTAGCTTCGAAACCGAAGTTACCGCCTCATAGCTTATGTCCGCCGCATCCAGCCGTCTGAAAGTAACCATAGCATATCACCAAGTGCTAGAGAACACTTTGTGAATCTCATCTGTTTGAGACTTACAAACAATAATAATAATGAGTTTTGTGACTTAATAATTCACAATAATGTGTAATGGTAATCCATGTGTTATGTTTTATTCAATAGTACCATGAAGGACATTGAAACAGAGCCAGTTGACAGACCGTACATCATTTGGTCGGAATATGTCAATTCCATGTAAGTCGTGTCATCTGTTGGTTGGGTTTCACATAATCCGACCACTTGTTACAGCTTCTTTGTTCGTACCCACCGTATATCCTCCTTGACGCCGCGTTTGGCAAGGAAGTTCTTCATGGAGTGCCAGGAAGTATCGGCAATGCCCATCAGCCGCAGCACGCCTTCGAGCACGTCACGCACCGCGTCCGGGGGAGCTCGCAGCGACCGCACCTGTTACCGGTAACCATACGTACAATATATCGTAACCTTCAAACTAGATTCCATTTCAATAAGTCCCACGAAATTTTTCGGAACAAAATTTTAAATGCTGGCTATGTTTGTTGTGGATAATTCTATAAAATTCTGTAAAACTCGACAAGTGTTCTCGAAAATAAGTTTCACAATATTATACGATAAATGGCCATCCTTGGGACTCAAAGCATACCAATTTAAATATCAGCCGATTTTTTTTTCGCGAAAAAACACGATAGCAAAGTATGCACGGTTTTTTAAAAACACAAGGATAAAACAAATTATTTATATGTATATTACAACATATCTACAGGAGGTGTACTACAAGTACACTTATAAACAGTGTTTACCCTTGTCTTTACTGGTTGAGCTATATTTAAAAGATGTCAAGCGTATGTAAAGATACTCCACAAAGGCAAAACTTGCAGCTCCGCATGAAAAGTAACACGAAAATCCTTATTTAGTGGTAACAGGTAATACAAACCTCGCTCAGCGCGTCCGTACGAATGTCACCGACGGCGGCGCGCGCGGCCGCTATCACTGGCTCTACAGCGGCCAGCTGATCTTCTATCTCCTTTTTCCTAAACACGATTTATATATTATTACTAGCTTTTAGCCTATGTTACTCTGCATTCTTTCAACAAAGTCTATGCCAAAATCAAGTCAATTTGTAAGCTACAAATTGACGTTTTTGCGTGAAAAAAGGACAACACTTTCCCATTCATAATATCGGTAAGGAATACAGCTTTATTAAATAAATTAATTCATTAGATATTATTTCAAAGTGAATAACGTTGGTCTGTTTGGATGTTTGTGCATCAATCACTCCGAAACTATTAAACAGTGTTTGGTGAAAGTTGGTATGCAAAAAGGGTATTAAATGACTAATAGGATATTATTCCTATAAAACGCTCCCGTGGGAACTGGCATAAATCATTTTCGCGATAAAGCCGCTGATAGATGCTGGAATTAATAAAAGTGATATAATGAAACTTTACCATTACGAAAACAACCAGATATTGGCAAGCGACTACATTACCATAAAACAAGGGGGCTTAGCCAAGATCTAAACTTTTTCAATTCTTTGTAGAATCTCCAAAAAAATCTATGGAAATAAAATGAGCGCTAGTAACACCTTATATCATTTTTATACATTTTGTTTGCTGATTCTACAAAGAAGCAAAACTTAAGTCTTGGGTAAAACCCAAGGAGCTTACCGTATTTGCAACTGTTCATTTTCCCTCTCGATATTCTTCTTCAGTTCATTCATCTCGTCTTTCTTGTCGGAGTTGGCTCGGACGGTCGCGCTGATCTGTTCTAGCGCCGCGTTCGCTTTAGTCTGTTCCTCGGATAAGGCCGCCTCCTGTGTCGCCGCCTCCTTTTGTAGGGTCGCCACTTCTATTCTTGCTCGTTTCAATGCTTCAACGCCCGCCTAGTAATTAAGGTGTATAATGTGTAAATTTTTATACTGCTAGATAACGTATAACTTACAACATATTGTACAAATTGGACGTGATGACCTAATGATGGAATCCATGAGTAATCGAGGGAACTCCTCGAAATTTGTATAGAAACATATAGTGATTTTGGTTTTCTTAGAAGCGTCCCAGGTATATGTTACCAAAAAGTAAGATTTGATAAAAAAGTTTACCATGGTTCCGAAGGTACTGAGAAGAAAAATTAAGATTTTGAAGTCGGTACCAAGCAAAAATTTAAATCTAGACAAATCATGACATGTAAGCTGGTACCGACTTTAAAATAATGAAGATTGTGTACGGCTGATGCCTCACCGAATTCTGTTTTTTCCTTTGGTAGTCGGTTTTAATTTTTTGTTAAATAAAATATAATTATTATGCATGCTTCAAAAGCAGAATTTTTGCAACTGTACTCTAAAGCATGTGTGTGCAATTTTTTGTGTTTGGCAAGTCATGAATTTGTCACAAAAATATAAAAAAGCCACTCTTTTTGTGAAGCTAATTGTGTGTCACATAGGTTTGACACCTTTCTTCAAAATGTTTCTATGGTTTTAAGGTGAGCAATTTTATAGCCTAGGATTAGTTAATTCATAATTGATATTTTTATTGTTAATTAAAGAATAAAAATATAAAAAAATATATACTTACAGAGAGGATATTTTTCCTCTGCACCAGAGCTTCCTTCTTCTGAGTTAAGATATGGTAGTAGGAGCGAATGAGGTTCACATATCTACAAGGAGCCTGCATGCTTGGCGATTGTAAGCTGCTGTAGATATTAACGAAACCTTCCACTGGGATACAGTCGATATCGTCTTTAAAAATTTCTTGACCACTTTCTTTTATCAATCTATAACAATGTATACCTAACATTTAGATTTTGTGATATATCTGAGTGTTGATCACTTATTATTAGGTGCAAGAAAAGGTGTTTTCTAAAAAATATTTTATCTTTTCTATATAATAAATATAAAAACATACGTTACATAATATATGTATTAAATCAACTTATAACACTATCATATTTATTTAAAAACTCTATTATACTTTTAGAGCTTCCGTGGCCTAATGGGTAACACCTTTGATTCGCACTCGAGAGGGTGCAGGTTCGAGCACCGGTGGAGGCGTGTACCAATGAGACATTTTCCGATCACAAGTACATAATACGGATGCTCTTTGCCGCGGGAAAGCAATGCTTCGGCACGAATGGACCGGCTCGACCCGACCCGCGGCCTCACAGAAAACTGACATGAAACGGCGTTGTGCTGTGTTTAGTTCAGCGAGTGAGTTTACCGGTGGCCCAACTTCTCTAATTCTTTATCTCTCGACTCTTCGGATGCCGCGAGTGTCCATGGGCGACAGCAGTTGCTTTCCAGGTAACCCGTCTGCTCACTTGTCCCCTAAATATTATTTTTAAAAAATAATACTAGACAATGCCAGCAACATTTTTTTTGGACCAAATTTATTCTGCGAAAATTCGTTTATCGCGCCAGAACCGCATATTTTTCCGGGATAAAAAGTATCCTAAGTCCGGGATTCAACATATGTCCATACCAAATTTCAGCAAAATTGGTTCAGCGGTTTGGGCTTGAAGAGGTGACAGACAGACAGGCTGTCTGCCTGTCTGTCTGTTACCTCTTCACGCTCTTTAGAATTTGTAATATCAGTATAAATATCTAAGAACTATGAATTAAATCTTCAATTAAACGTACTAAACAATATTTTTGCAAATGTTGGATAAGATCTGACAACGGAATCGCGTTCTCCCATACTAACTTTAACCCCCAAAGGAGACGAATTTAAAAAAAATCCTTCTTATTAGTCACCTTCATCATACGGAGAACACTCCCCTCAAATTTCATGCTTCTACGATCAATGGTTTAGGCTGTACATTAATTCCTAAAAGCATATAGTTCAGGACAAAGGATTTTTTATAATGATGTAGATATAGATTAATGTACGAAAGCTAAATTAAATATTTTTCGTTTATAACATACATACTAAATACATAACGAAAACGTGCATATACTCTACCTGAATTAGTGCGTGTGCATGTGCGTATACGTGTGCCAGTGCGTATACCTCTGTACAATTAGTGCGGGCATGCGGCGCAGCGTAGCGTCTGACCATCGCCCCGCCCACTGCGGCGCGCGACACAACCACGGGTAGCGAGAAAAAAGCTGCCACAGACTCTCCTCGCTCTTGTCAATGCATATCACGATGCCCATATTCGTTTTGATATCTGAATAAAGTAAATTCATATTTAAACAGATTCAGTTACGTTGTTTTATCTTAAAAACAGAGGCAAACTAGAAATTTATCATTGCTTTAACTTAAGGAAATCTTGTATATTACAAAACATTTTTCCGTAGTTATAATGTCCCCATAGTCATTCAAAAATGCATTGCTCGTAAAAATATTAACTTCAATGATATTTTTACCATAAAGTGCAGTCTCAGTAGTATTAGGTGCGGCGCGAGCGAGTGCCATAGGCAGGGCGGAGGCAGTACGAGCACGGACTAACGCCTCTACATGAGAAAGACATGCCGCCGCTGAGTCATCGTCATCATCATCATTATCGTCAATGGCTTTTTGACTACCTTCAGCGTGTAATAAAACGCAAACACGCGTCCCATCGCTTGCTGACATGAGCGCCTAAAACAATGTTATGGTTAAAATTACAATGAAGCGAAAATATAATGACTGTATTTGTACAAAAAGTTAAAATTTTACAAAAAAATAATAATCATTGCAATTACATCATAGAACATACATTAATTTAAATCTATGTACAGACATCAAAGTAATATATTGAAAAGAGGTTTAAATTTTCATATCAATTCATATGAAACTTAACTTTACCAAGAGAGATTCATGCTTCGGCAGCTCGACTTGCGTAGTGTTTCGTAGAGTGAATAAGTTTAAGGAGGCCCAATTCTCGACCAATATTCCCTATCCCTATTCCATCACAAATGACCGGCAATACATTTGCAACTCTTCTGATGTTGCAACAGTCCTTGAGTGAGGAATTTGCATTCAATCAGGTGGCAAGTTTGCTTGTTTTCTCCTAATCAAATTAGTTTTCAATATTCACATCTACGCTTTCAACTTACAGTTTTGAAAGTATTCGCCAGTCGTGTTGCGAGCGGTGCGGGCGCGGCGGGCGGCACGTGACACGCGACGGCGAGCGCGGCGCACACGAGCGTCGTGGCTGCAGACACGCCCCCGCCTGCGGCGCCGACGCAAACTGCCACATTGCCGCGCATCTATGTTGCAAAAATTTTAAGCTTTACCTAATTTCTTGGTGGAAATTTATGTTTTACAGTAATAAAATTGCACTTGTCAAGAACTTATTACTCTTTTTTTAATAATTTATAATTTTTTATGTTATACACGGTCGTGCAACATTCAATTATTATATAAATATTTTAGATGTCGATTAAGATTTAACACCAATCTAAAAAAATATTATTAAATATACAACATACTGCGGTAGCTATGGCTGGAAATAGCGATGCTAGTTCAGTACTGACTTCTGCAGCTGAATCACCAAAAACATGCTCGTTGTCTGTTACTGTAATAAACAATTAAAATCAGAACCAATTACCGAAAACCGCAATGAAATCGGACGAGTGGGTTTTAAGATAAATGTCAAAACAGGTTTCCACAAACACACGAATAAACAACCTTTCACCCCAAAGGCATGTACCGTCTCCGGTCCATCGTGGGTAAAAACTGGTACTTAATGGACCTGACAGACGTCATCCTGCCGGGCTAATTAGTGAATCTAAGCCATTTCCAAGTCCCCTTAAACACAGACATAAAATATCAGCAAAATCGGTTTAGTCGTATAGGAGGAGTTCAGTGACAAACACACGCACACAAGAATTTTACATACTAAGGCTACTATTAAAACTTATTCAGTAACTTATGCAAAACAAAAACCTGAAGTGAATACAATTGCACTGCAATTTGCAAACGTTCATTAAGAGCGTCCGTGTGGTAATGGGTAAGACCTTTAGTTCGCACTCGAGAGGGTGCAGGTTCGAGCACCGGTGGAAGCGTGAACCAATGAGACATTTTCCGATCTCAAGTACATAATACGGATGCTCATTACTGTGGGTGAGCCATGTTTCGAAACGAATGGGCCGGCTCGACCGGAGTGATACCACGGCTTCACAGAAAACTGGCGTGAAACGGCGTCGTTCAGTGAGTGAGTTTACCGGTGGCCCAACTTCCCTAATCCCTTATCCCTATTTCCATACCCTATTCCCTCATAGAGGCCGGCAACGCACTTGCGACTCTTCGGATGTCGCGAGTGTCCATGGGCGACGCCAGT
Source organism: Cyclargus thomasi (assembly GCA_026546445.1). Taxonomy (NCBI): domain Eukaryota; kingdom Metazoa; phylum Arthropoda; class Insecta; order Lepidoptera; family Lycaenidae; genus Cyclargus; species Cyclargus thomasi. Next base: position 24,371 of record JAOTAV010031074.1, read on the forward strand.
TGCTTTCCATCAGATAACTCGTCTGCTCGCTTGCCCCCTAAATATCATAAAAAAAAGAAAATTAAGGGGTTTCTTACAGCACTGGTTTATAAGCTTTCGCGCATTACGACACCACTCGTCGTAGTCCATAGCTTCAAGGTATATTCCATCGCTTCGTAGTTTAGGCATAAAATAAACTTCACTGTCACATTTCAAATATTTATCAGCGATCGTTTTGTACTGACTTTTTTCGTCATCAGTTACAAGTCTCTCCCGGAATAACATGTTCGCTTCTGCATTTAAAGCCTGAAATTTAATTATTTAAATATGTTTGTAATTAGTTATGGAAATACTTTCTTACCTATGTTCCTAATATTTTTTTTTTAAATTAACACATTTCTTTCTCTACTTTACCATCTGAACGTCCTGTAGATTGGTTGGCGAATACCATTTTATATTCTCGCAAATAGTCTCTATGTGCGATGTATCCCATTTATAGTGCGGTTGGGAAATAAATGTTTCGGTTATCTGAAAATGGATAATGGAAAAAAATAATGATTAAAACAATACTAGAACAAAATATATCACTACGACCTACGATTAAGTTACTTACTTCTTTATATAAAAGCACGATATTACGAGCTAACTGTAAAACCTCATCAGACACCTCTTTAGGAATGTTTTCTTTTAAACGCATTTTTGATAACTCCAATAATTCTTCCTCTTCCGTTTCACTTAAAAGAGAAATATTGTATAAACGGATTGCACAGAAAGCTTTGTTGGCAATAAGGATAGATCTATAATATTAAAAAATTAATGTTTAGTTACGAAAGACATATTTTATTTCGTAACTAAACATTAATTTAACTTTGTGAAAAAATATCTCAGGTATAAATATCAAATATCTCTCAATATACTTGTCGTTTTCTTGAGATTCCCTTACTTGACTCAGCCTCAATTCTCAAAATTTAAGCGAAACAAAAATATGTCTAGGACGTTTTTTTTTAATTTACTATGAAACTTACTTTACAATAATATGAGTAAGTATGGCACGCAATCGCGGTGAGATGTCAGCTGGCGAGCGTGCGGTTGCGAGTACACGCACGCGTGCACGCAACCACTGCGGACCCTCGCCGCCCACCTCCCAAGCACCACCCGCGCATATCTATTAAATTAATCCCATACACAGTTAAGAAAAAAAAAATTGCGTGGTCACGGTTGTAACTAAAAAGTTTTCAGCACCCTTATTTAAAACGCATTCTTATTTACTAAGCTGCACTTAGTTTTGTTTACTTGTGCCTAGGACAAAAAAAAGAATCTCTAGTAATAGTCAAAATAACTTTGACAGTATAGTAACATACCTGCATTAGGAAGGCGTGTACGGGCCGCGAGCCACAGCGATCGGCGCGCGCGCGGTGCAAACCCCGCACTAGCAGCATCGCGTCCCCGACCCCCGCCCCCGCCCCGCTCTCGCCCGCCTCGCTCGACCGTAGGACGTTACTCTGCCATAAATACCAACAATATATAAATAGAGAAGCAAAAATAATGCTCATATAGAATAGGCGCATATCCATGCGCGCTGTCAGTTTCTAGGAAGATAACCTACTTGGTTCTGTCATGAGTCAGAAAATTTACATTAAGAGTGATTGTATACAAAAAAAAAATAAAACTTAATGTATTTAAACCAGAAGTGTGTCGTTTACGTCAATCTGAAACTTCTTACGTGAAAATTGACTTGAAGACCCAAAGTGGGTGCTTTCAGGCTACATTGGCAAGGCATAGGCCTTGTTGACGATGATATTTTTAAATGCAACTGCGGGGCAAATTAATTAACGACTAAAATGAAGAAAATACATAAAATCGATTCAGGCATTTTGAGCGTCCGTGGTCTAATGGGTAAGACCTTTGGTTCGCACTCAAGAGGGTGCAGGTTCGGGCCCCGGTGGAGGCGTGTGAGAGACATGAGACATTTTCCGATCTCAAGTACATAATACGGATGCTCATTGCTGTGGGAGAGCCACCTTCGGCACGAATGGGCCGGCTCGACCGGAGTGATACCACGGCCTCACAGAAAACTGTCGTGAAACGGTGTTATGCTGTGTTTGTTCAGTGAGTGAGTTTACCGACGGCCCAACAATCCTATCTCTAAAAATAAAGGCCAGCAACGCACTTGCGACTATACAGATGTCGCGAGTGTTTATGGGCAACGGCAGTTGCTTTCCATCTGGTAACCCGTCTGCTCGCTTGCTCCCTAAATATCACAAAAAAGGCATGGCACTAACCCTTTTCAGTTCCATTAGTATATCAGCGGGTTCTAAAAGCGGTGTGCACTCGATCGTTACAACAGCGCCATTGTGGTCTCTAAGGACTTGTTCCAGCAACAAACTACACATTAAAAATAATAAATTAAATGGCGCTAAAGCATAGCATTTTATACATATACTTAAAATTTTGTTTAATTTGTAATTTCTTCATCGTCGCAGGGTTGCCTGGAAGAGTTCGCTTATAGCGATAAGGCCGCCCTTGTTCACAATTTTGTTGTCTGTTTCGTTTAATTAGTAGAATTAGTTTTAGTTCTATTATTAACTTGTGAGCAATAAAGAGTTTATCTATCTAAAAACTTGTCTATTAAAGTATTAGGTAATAGGAAAAAGTATACAATCAAAAATGGTAATGCGCTTCAAAATCCTTGAAACAATTCGATACATTAATAATGTTTTAAAAAATAAGGATACATACACTGGCAATTTCATAACATCATGAATCTTAAAAAAAAACAATTCGAATTACCTCTTGCCATTAGCATCAGGTCCAATGAGTACGACATTGTGAGCGGTACGCAACAGTGCACGCAATGCGGTGGCAGCGCGGCGTATACGCGGCGACCACACCAAGCGGCCATAATCTACTTCTTCTCTGTCTATCTCTACGTTATGTATACGCATACCACCTAATACCTATAAAAGATATTAGTAGTACTGTTGAGAAATAAAAATGGCAGAAATACGGACTATTTTTAAAATGATTTTATATTCCAATAAATTAGTGCCCAAGAAGAGGGTTTACCTGTAATGTTTTCAAGCCTTAGTCTATTTGTTAATTTTATTGATACTCCAAAATAAATGCGGAAAAAAAAATTAACGTACTTGTTCATAGAATTTATCGAGAGCACTGTCTTTAACTATATCAGCGACGCCACGCTCCACCGACAAGTATACGAGGTCCTCCACACTCATATACGTACTATCCGATTTTGTGTTCTGCGCCAGATATTCAAATTGCGCTGTAATTTGATGAACCTACAATTTTAAAAAAACTGCTTTAATATTATTACAAGCGTTTTTTGTGGTATCTGCCTTTACTTTATTTAATTAAATTAGAAGTCGCCATGTGGTCGAAATTTGACCATAAATATTTAAATCTATCGTGTAGGGGAGCTATAAAAAATATTTTCATTTCAATCACAGACTTCGATTTAGCATAAGATAGAGCATTATATTTTATTAAAAACAAAACACAGACTTCAACCATAAACAAAGAGTATTTCGTATGTATGATTATCGTGTCATGTCGAAGTATTGTAGTGTGCGTAGCGTGCGTTATTTATTAAAAATATGTAAGATTAAAGAATTAAAGCATATTTCAAAATTATATTAGTATTTCACGTTCCTTCTAAATATCAACTATAACTGAGAGAAATTTCATGCTTTTACATTTGCGCGTCTTTCGTAAAAAGGTGTACAAAGTTTTCCGCTCGCGTATTAGTGATTAGATATTAGCTATAAGCAGAAATCAAATTAAATTCTATAAAAGTACCTATCATTTATTGTTTGTGAAGTAACCCTTATTTTATTTAAAAAAAAAATATTTAATAACATCTTAAGCTGACCACTGATATATGATCCGGTTTAAAGTCGATTTCGGATTTGTTTGTGTTGAACCACTGTATACACTTCAATATGACGGTCTGTAGCTCCGACAGCGCCATCTTAGTGAGCTCGTCGTCAAATTCCGCGGTTCGCATGAAGTTCTCTAGAACTTGTGGCGCGCAATTGTTATCTTCACTGAAATAAACAAGCCCTATATTATTCAAAACATAAGCTTTTTAATTTTAATATTTTCGCTGTATAAAAAAGTAATAATAATGCAATGTTGTATCCTCATTAGTCAAGCCTATCTTTGACCTATGAAACGAGGTCAAAGTTGACGAACTGAAATTAGAGCTCACAGTGCGGGTCATTTTATTAGTAGAACTGTTATTATTTTTGAAGGCATAGCTGACGTTTTAATCATGTCTCAGTAGCTTAGAGAAGCGGCTACTATGTATCTATTTTTCAAGGAAACATGCTATGCTGACAGCTAGTATTATAAAATAATATTTGAGCAATATGATGGTCTTGATGATGGCCAGTATCGACATGGTGGCGGGGGAGCCATCGTGAACGTTTTGCTTCTCGAACACGTGCGCATCCGGTTGTCGTCGATCGGCAATTTGATCGCCTCCGTCCACCCAATGTCAACTAATGTCAAATGGAGTATAGTATTTTAAATACAGTATACTTGAGCGATATGATGGCCAGTCGCGACACGGTGGCGGGTGAGGCGTCGTGTAGGTGTTGCGTCTCGAATACTGCGTGCGCGTGTGCGGGCAGCTGTACGCGCGAGCCCGCCAGCGCGAGTAGACGGTTGTCGTCGAGCAGTGAGTTGAGCGCCTCTGCCCACCCCGCCTCCACCTCGCCGTCGAACACTATCCACCCTGATATGTCTGTTCCGACGAATATTGTTAGTCATTTCCTCGAAATTATCTATACTAAAGTATAGATAATTAATAAATACTAAAGTAAAAATAAAGTTTGTTTTATCACTTTCTGATAAGGATCAGATAGGTAGGTTATCGTAAATTTTTTTAACAGATTTTATATCCATACTTAATTTGTGAGATAAGTTGTAGATAGCCTATCCGACACTTGACTCGACACGTGAAACAGGTCCTTAAATATTTAAGCTTAATGCTGCATATTAAATTCTCGTGTTACAGTGTTATTCACCGTTCAAAGTCTAAACGGATTTACCATTACGTACCGTTTCTAAAAAAAGTATTAACAATAATCAGCTGGAAATCATCCTAAAAGTTAAATCGACTACATTGTCATTGTGACAGTAAGGAATCTTTAAGGTTATCTATTTTGGGTATCTTAGGTTCTTATTTCAAATACCTTTAAGATCAACACAGTACATACATAATATTCTATTTAACCTGGAGGTAAGGCGGCGGCATGATGCGCGAGCGCCGCGACGACGCCGTCGGTCCAAGCGCGCGTGTCACGGTCCGCACGGCCCAGCAGCCACGACCGGCTCATGGCCTTGGGCATCACTGATTGCTCGCTCACGGTGTGACCCAATAACGATAGCGCCTGTAATGAGTAGTCTTTAGTCCAGCCGCACATTAGCCGAGATTCGAATCTGAAAAATCTGACGCATCTGTCTAATAAAATCCAAAAACCTGTCAGATATTTCGGATAGTATGCAGTGTCTATCACAAAACATATGACGAACACATAACGAGTGTGTTCCACCGCGCCGAATTCTTCTATCAGAAATTCGAATAACAATAAGCCTTGTGCTGCCACGTGGCGTGCTTGCTTCAAGTATTCTAACGTTCGTTTCCCCTCAAACATACTTACGGTTTTTAATATTTTTCTTATTGTGCTTTTCCCTGAGCCAGGTGGTCCCACAATAGCGACGCCCATGCGCTGTTGCATTTGCTCGTAGAGTTCTTTACATTTTTGTATCTGTAAGTGAATTATTTTAAGCATATAAATATTGAATACTTTAAAATGACCGAAGTATAAGTTACAACAATTGTCGTTCTACTTACGTTACTGATGTACTACTATTACGTTATCGATGGTAACAAACCTGAAATTCACTGTGTACTAGATTTAGTTGTTTAACAGCAGATTCTAGGGCGGAACGCAGGTTATTGTCAGTTTCTTTTTCTTCCGGTACACCAGCAAATACCATAGACAGAATGCTCTCAAATCTGAAATGTTTTAGAATTTTAATATTTTAAGTAAGTAATTTCGGTCTTATAATGTTTACAATATAAAAGCTTAGTACCAAAGACTATAAAAAAATGTAATAGGGACTTAATTATTTTATTATTCATCTCTGAGATGGTGTGACCACCCACTAAATTACTATATTGCATTGTCACCAAATTTACACGTCTCTGCGAAATTTCAGATTTGAACATTACAAAGTAAAGAACCTACCAGTTAGAAAAAAAGATTGTTAAAAAATATGTCGAGGCGAACCTTTGAGCATCATAAGCAGTTAATTTGGAGCTGGTAAGTCGCATTTCGTCTCGTAACACAGCAAGGGCTCCGCCCACGCTATGATACGCCCCGCCTTCTTTCTGCTCCAGCGCCGCGCCGCACGCGCCCACCGCCGCTTTCAGCGCGCGTAGACCCCAGTCGTAATGACGAGCACCGCTCAACAGAGAACTGCCGTGACATAAAACTCTTCAAAACATTTGAAAACATAAACGGAAGAACCAGATAACTAATATTTTACAACATTCAAGCAATGATGTCATTACAACATAAAATCTTGTTACCCACCAATTTAATCATCAAACTAATGTATTTAGGTATAGAAAGAATTTGAAATAAAAAAATCTACAATTTTTAGATATTAGATAAATGATTTTCAATGGTCCAAAGGCCAAAAAATATCAAAAAAACTTCTTCCGCTTAAAATTTTATTTATTTTAGTTGCTTTACAAGATTGCTTAAGTATGGAGTTACCCTCATATCTTTGACTTCTTGGTTTCTCCGTAATGTAGCATTCTGTATCAAGTTGATTTGATTTAATAGAACGCATCTATACTATGTTTTTGTGCTCCACGCACATCATTTAAATTTAAAAAAAGGTAAAGTTTTCAACTTATATTTTGATTTTGAATAAAACAAATATTTTAAACCTTGCAAAAGAAAAGACATCGTGTAAAGCTGTGGCGACTGCGCGTGCTTCTTGTGCGGGTACGCGACGCGCGACAAGCAGGCGCGTAGCTAACTCGCGCGCGTCGGGGGGGCGCAACGCAAGTGGGCGCAAGAGCGCACTCAGAGCACTGGGCAATGCGCGCCGCCCTCCGTACCCGCGCCCAGACGGATTCATCGTCACCATCACACCGCACCACGGCGACACACGCACCTAGGATTAACGAAATTATAATTACTTTGTAATCTGATTGATGGGTATCCGAAAAAAATTAATTTCATATCAATCACATTAATCCGCAATCAATTACTTTTTATTCGATTGCTTTGTGTAATAACTGAGTAATTAATTGCGAAGCAATTACATTACATTACCTGCAAACTATTTTGAAATCGGATACCTAATTTTAGCAAAATCAATTGAAAAGGTGAACAAAATTTTCTTGTAAAGCTAAAACTGACAGTCTGACAGACAGACATACATGGACTTATAGATATAAAGATATTTTACCTCAGTTGTGCGCCCTGAATACATGCGCTACATGAATAAAAGTTGTTATACACAAGTTTTGCTCATGTAGCAGTGACGCCGCGGTCCCATTTATATATGTACAAGCGCACGCATACGTAGGGCCACGCGCACATCTGAGTTAAACTATCTTTACGCATGTACCGATCACTGACCTCTTTGCCGTCGATAGTCGGTCGTTTTGCCAGTATCGCGGCTAGCTGGTGGGCGGCGGCGGCGAGAGCGGCGGCGGACAGCCGGTTGAACTCGTCGAGACAACCCCAAGCGCCGCTCAGCGCTACGCCACGCAGAACGCGGCCCACGCATGCGCTGTCCATTGCCTAAAGACGGTTAAGGGCCCGTTTCACTACTTCCTGATACAGCTCTAGATGTGTACCAAATGGATGGTATATCTGCCAGATATTCCTTCTAAACTTATACAACACCAATTTGTAAGGTTTTCAGACACTTGTGGTACAGGATTTATTACAAAACCTTATACATAAATTGTATATCGCCTATCCGACACTTTTAGGTTACTTCAAACTTATAATATAAGAGCCCTGTCTCGGGCCCGTAATATTATAAAACAAACCTCATCGCAGTTAAAGACCAACACGAGGCGGCCGAACAAACTGCCCAAGGCCTTAACAGACTCGGTCTTGCCAGTGCCGGCCGGACCGAATGGGTTCCCAACTAGACCCAGGTGAAGAGACTGAAATCAATAAGTTAAAAAATATATGAATAAGGTCGTTTATTTGCAAAATAATATTAACCTAGGGATCATCCATAAAGTACGTCACACGTAACGGGGAGAGGGGGTCGTCGAAGTGTAACACGGTGTGACAAAGGGTATTATTATATATGGTAGGGGTGAAATTGCAAATTTTATGACGTCATAAAGGGAGTCTAAAAACCATGGCATTTGTGTGACGTACTTCATGGATGGTCCCTTGCTTATTTGTGACTTTTGTCACGTGCTAATATTAAAATAAAAAACAGTAATAAAGATAATGACATATCGGTGTCCTTTACCTGAGTAAGAATCAAGAAGCATTCATCGGTTTCAGTAGTGCGGACGAACTGGCCAGTTTGCACGCCGAGGTATTCGTACGAGTACGGAATCGTCGCGAGCGCCATCTTTGCTACTGTGTCGTTGTCTTGGAAATAAAATCTGAAAGTGTATATGTGATATGATGAAAATTTTTACAGTATAATATGAATGAACTTTCTGTTATATCTAAAACGTTCTTATAATACATTTTCTTAACTGTTACTCTGATCTGAACTGATTATAATATTAATACCCTTACCTAAGTTGTTTCTGCCAAGGCCAATCGCTTGTAGCTACGACGTTACCTTCTATCAAGCTCTGTACCACCAGTATATGGAAATCGCATTGTAAAATAAGAGCTTGTCTCTTATATTTCTCTCGTTCATCTTCGACTTCTGTTTCGGCGTAGTATACGCTTTCTTTTTCCAAATCACTTTTCAAGTCGTGTAGTTCTTTAGTTTTAATGGCCTTTTCAACTTGCTGAGTGAATCTTATGTTTTGAGCTAAACATATTATTTGCGTTGGCAACGAGAAAGGGTCTTGCTCCAAAACACTATTCGTATTCAAACATTTCAAAGTAAGATTCTTCAGGGACGACCGAATTTCACTTTCAAAGTTCTTCAGCCATACCTGTAAAATTAGAGAAGTAATAGGTAATCAGAAATAATTAAATATAACATTGAATGTAAAAACTAAAGAGTGTATATACTGTAAAAACTAAAGCAACGTCACAATTCTTAGCTCACCTCGATAGAACAATCAATATCAACAGGCTGATCTAGTTGGAAGGTCTCTCCGAAATGACTGCACAGAGCGGTTATAGACAGCCCGCCTGGTCCCAACCTGACACCGGTTATACCCGGAAACAGTTTCTTCAGGTGCGTCTGCAATACCGTCTCCCTGCCCTCGGCCCCCGCTCGCGCTTGCCCGAGTAGTTCTAGCAGGTCATCATCACTGAGGAAATATAGTCTAGGAAAGATGGTACGCTTATCCTGAAATAAAATCAATTCATTTAAAAAATATATTATTTTTAAATGAAATTATAACAGTAATTGTAATACTTTAAAAATATACTAGTTGACCCCGCAGACGTTGTCCTGCCGAGCTATTTTGTGAATCTAAACCATTCTCGGATCCCCTTGAACACACACAAAAAAATTCATCAAAATCGGTCCAATTGTTTAAGAGAAGTTTAGTGACATACACACTCACAGAAGAGTTATATATATGAGATATTTATGTATTTCCCAAAAAATAAATTTACAGGTACCGTCATCTAATGACAAAGCTTGGCTGAAAGGTTATGTTTAGGGGCCTATTTATTTTAGTTATGATTAATCTATACATTTAAATATAAAGCTGAAGAGTTTCTTTGAACGCGCTAATCTCAGGAACTGCTAGTCGAAATAAAAAAAATCTTGTTATGTCGGTTAGTCCATTTATCGAGAATGGCTATGAAACATCACGCTACGACCAACAGAAGCCGAGCCGTAAACAAAAATGTTGTAAAAACGGGATAATTTTATTTTATATCCAGTTTAACGCGGATGTAGTCGCGGGCAAAGCAGCAGCAGTAAGAAAAAAAAAACTTGTTTAGAAGACACTAAGACGATTCAGACCACGTCGTTCTATTTCTATTTCCGACCATTGTATATTTATTATTTACATGTACACTTTGTCTCATTACTTACTTAAGCCAACTTTTAATTTTAATACTTACATCCATATACTGATTCAGAGCTGATTGGCAACTGTTGAGTTGCTCTGAAATAGAATCGAGCATGGGTTGGAGTCTCGTGGACTGCATCAGGACCGAGAGGCGAGGGTCGGCTTCGAAGATTCGAGCGATCTGTTTGAAAGCTTGGTCCACTTTACGAAATTTAGCACCCAAATCACCGTCATCCGTAGCTAATATAGGCTCCAAGTACAGCCATCTGAAAAAACCGAAATCCAAAAACTAAAACGAATACCTGACTATCTGATAGAAAATATGACGCCATATAAAGGGGCGCCTGGCCAATTTTTTTCGTATTTGAATTGAAGTTAGGCGGCGCTAGAAGGACTAACGCCGGCCCTGTCCGGTTGGTTTTAAATGTCCTAAATATAGTAAATCTAATATATATTAAGAGCGCCTTGGTAGGGTCTCTAAGAGTATGTACAGGTCACAAGAGTTTAGATTGAAACTTGGTATTTGGTCAGAACTGTAGTCGGAACTAAGAATTGTCTTGTTCTTCATTATTATGAAGTAACAGTGATAATATTTCAACACATTTGTACAGTGTTAAAATAAACTTTTAATTTCGAAACTTGAATGTAATTTTAAATCAATAGATTTAAAATTAAATTCAAGCAATAATTGACTCTAATTTAATGAAGATTTTGGCATTAAATTAAATTTATTTCTTTTAAAATTCTTATTAAATTAAAATTAAGTAAAAATGTTTCTCTGTTGGTTATGGAATAAATTTAATAACCATTTAAACTGAAATTATAAAAAGGATAGAAAAAACCGGCAAAGTATGAGTTGGACTTGCGCATGAAGGGTTTCGCACTAGTACAGAGTAAAAAATTAAGAAAATGTATTTCTAAAGGTTAAAACATAAAAAATGTATAACAAAGTTTTAAATTTATAAAAAAGATCAAAATTTTATAAGAAAAATAGGCAAAAAAATCTTTACTAATTTGTCTAGGTAGGATTTGAACCCTCGCCGCCTAATGTCTGGTTTACACGTATTAAGTAGATAAGTAGTTAACTAAATTTAAACTTAATTTTAAGTGACTTAACTTGCCACTTGCTACTAGATTTTGTGTTTACATGCAGTTAATAACTTTAAGTTAAGTTAATATTTAGTTAACTACTTATCAACTTAATACGTACAGACCAGACATAAAATACTAGTGCATTAAACCAGAATCTAAACCACTCGGTCACGTTGCCAATGAGAAGCGTTTTGAATTTATCAATCTATGAATAAGGAAGGAAATAGCAAAAAAGATTTTTATTGTACTACAGCAACTCTTATTTTTTTTTTGTTTTTAGTATTTGTTATTATAGCGGCAACAGAAATACATTTTCTGTCAAAGTTACAACTTTTTAGCTCTAGTTCTTGAGATACAACCTGGAGACAGATAAGACGGAAAAACATTGAAGTCTTAGTAATGGGGTCCCGTATTTACCCTTTGGGTACGGAACCCTAATAAAAGAGCCAATTTAACAAACATATTTATTAAGACGTACAATGTAAGTACAAATTACAATTATTCAAAGGAACTTATAAATGCAACTAGTTATCTTAAATATACATGAATGCTTTCAGCTTACACAAAATCGAGACGAAAAAATGACATATTTTATTCTTTATTCTATACTTTAAACATTTTATAAAAGTATATTCTAGATATACAATTCCTTATTTATTCAAAATGTATAACTTTGTTTCTGATATTGTATAAAATAAACCATTGCCACCAACATGTAAGTAGAATCAATAAATCTAAAGTTAGGTATGTACAAATCTTTGGGATAGAAACATTGATGGATTAATATAAAATACTTAAAATTATTATTCTTACAAGCTAAATAAACTTTAATAAAAATGAAAATAAAAAGGGAATTTCTTTATTTTCTGTTTTATAAAATTGATGACGCAACATGAGATATTTATAAACAAAAAATTAAACATTCAGAAGATACATTACGAACACTACTTATAGTCATATACATACATAGTATTTTTTATTTTACAAATATACTTATTTCTTATTTACTTTTTCATAGCCTACAAGTATTAAAAATGTATGGCACCTAGGCATACCTTGCTTCATGGCAATGTATACTTTATATCAAAGCATACGATTCGCATTATTTTGTTCACCAAATTATAATATGCTTTACGTAGTACAAGAGCGATAATTATCCGACCGTTTAGTTATTTCTGATAAATAATAGTTCATTTGTGTATTGAGTTCTCCTATTTCTTTTTCTAATTCATTCAGTTGCTCACTATGACCGTTATATAGTTCTTCCATGCTAGCTAACAGTTTCAACTGTGTCTGTGTGTCACTTGCCAGTTTGGTAGCTCTATTCAATAGCAGCTGAGCACGCTCTCTTGAATTTGAAGTTTGGTTAGCCCTTTCAGCAAGAGATATGTTCGTTTGCTTGAAGTCTTGTCTCAGTTGCCTAGCTTTTTGTTCAGCTAATTCAGCTCTATTAACAACATCATTTGCTTCTTGCTTTACTTGTTCAGCGTCACTCTCTATTTTCAAAATATCTTTCTGCAAATTGGATAAGTTTGTTTTGAGACCTTCGACATGATCAAGAGTTTCGTTAGCCTTTTTTTGCGCCTGTTCGGTTTCTAGTGCTATAGGTATTAAATCTCCTTTTGCTGCATCGATATCACTATTAGCTTTTTCGATAGCATTTTCTGCTGCATCTTGAGCCGCTTGTGCTTCATCTAATGCATTAGATACTTTATTAGCAATTTCAAGGGTAAGATTGGCAGATTTATTTACGACTGTAGCATTTAATTTCAGAGCTTTGGCTCTATCTAAATCTGGAGCTGTTTCGGATATAATATTTTCAATATCAGTCAGCTGCGAAACTGTTGAATTTATTTTATACGAAAGTTCTGTTATTTCCTTCGGTTCTATACTTATTGACAAGTTTAAAATTTCATTTGCTAACGTCCGTATATCTGCAGGAGTGTTGGTCGTATTTGACAAAAATTCTTTAAGCTCAGCTGTTAAATCATGGCTGGTGTTAGTTATGGCTTCAGCTGCGGTTTTAAAATCGTTTGCTTTATTAAACAAATCTTTAGCCCGTGACCGCACGGAAACTGTATCTTGTTTAACTTGTGATACTTGTCGGTAAAGAAACTCTGCACTTAGTTCATGCTCCTTTATTCTGTGTTCTGTTTTATTTGCAAAATCTAAAGCTTGCTCAGCTTTTGTAATTGCACCTTGATCACAAGATATTCCACCGCATTTTCCACAACCTGCACCACCACATATGTCACAGTTGTCGCTTTCTTGTCCACACATTTTTCCGTTAATACTTGGTAATTGAGCGTCTAGATTAGAAAGCTGCTCACGTAATTCTTCTAACCTTTTGTCATTTTCATTTTGAGTATTATTAAAGTTAGCATATTGCAATTCAATAAGCCGATCAGTATTTTTTATCTGTCTGTCTGTATTAGCTATTATGTTTTGCACACTTTCTGCCTCATCAGCAGCTTTAGAAGCCCTTTGTTTTGCCTCTCGCGTTAGGTTTAATGCTCCCTCTAAATTAGCCTCTTGTAGTTTGGTTGCATTGTTACCTAATTCTAAGGTTTTTGATTTTAAATTGTTGATACTTGTCCTTAATGCTTCTAATGATACATTTCCTAAATTGATTTTTGAAGTGATTGCATTCAGGTTATCGTTGCTATCCCTAACTTTACTTTCGGCTTCATTAAGTTTATTTTGTAGGGCAGATACATTTGACATAAGTTCAACTACCGTATTCTGACCAAGATTAGCACTTTTAAGTCCGGCCTCAACATCTTGTAATTTCTTTGTCATTTCTTCAAAATCTCTTGTATAAGCACCTGTAGCGCCGACTACTTTTATTTTACTTGCATTTCCAATAGCATATTCTGTTTGTAGTTTAAGGTCTCCAATGATTTTATCCCAGCTGTCGAAACATTCTCCACAGCCATAGCATTGAGGAGCACTACCAAGATAGCCTCTAGCGCACATATCACACTTATATCCACCTATGCCTGGTTTACAAACACACGCTCCAGTATCTCGCATACATTGCTGTGATACAGATCCTAGAGGATCACATTCACAATGGAAACATTCAGTGTTCGGATCACCCCAATAGTTTTCTTGGCATTGGTCACATTGTCTTCCACCGTGGCCGGGTTTGCAATCACATTTTCCTATAAATGGATTGCATTGTGAAGAAAGAGATCCAACAGGATCACATTCACATGGGTCACAGCCTTTTCCTAGTGCTATCCTCCAATGATTTTCAGTGCACTGGTCGCAATTAATGCCCATAACGTTATTAAAACAGGGACACTGTCCTGTGACACCATCGCAGTTTCCTTTCGTAAAGTTTGTTCCTAATTCTGAACAGTTACATTTGTAGCATGACTTTTCAAGTGCATCTCCAAAGTAGCCTTCTTGACAAACTTCACAGTGATCTCCGGCTGTATTATGAAGACATCTTAAGCATTTTCCAGTATATGGATCGCAGTTTCCTGGCTTTGTTATATCAACATTGTCACTACAGTCACATTTTTCACAAATGCCTTTGATTGGGTCACCGTAATAATTATCGGCGCAAACATCGCAAAGTAATCCAGCGTAACCCTCTTTACAATCACAAACAACATCCTTTGTTTCAGGATCTAATTCACATCGATCAGCGTGATTACTCTTGTTTGGATCACCCATTACTCCTGGACAAGGGCACAGTCTGCAAGGGATATCAACGCCAAGACGAGGGTCTCCATAATATCCTTCAAGACACCTTTCACATCGATGTCCTTCTGTGTAGTCTCTACACTCCCTGCAAGCGCCAGTTTTGTCATCGCATTCAATAGCGTGCCCATTACAATCACATTGTTGACAATTGGGAAAATTAAAATAGCCTGGTTGACAAAGATCGCAAGCTCGACCGTAAGTATTAGCTCTACACTTACATTGACCACTTGCAGCATCACAGAAATTATCTAAAGACCCTATACTATTACAGTCACAGCGTTTACAACCGAATTTGCTAAAACCATATGTACCTGGAGCACAGCGGTCACATCGAGAGCCAACGATATTTTCAACACACTGACAGTGGCCAGTGTAAGGGTCACATTGATGACTTTTTGAACCTGTTGGATCACATTGGCATGATTGAGATCCATTTCTAATAAAGAAACCAATACTAGCGTGATATTTTTTACAAACATCTGGAATATTATCTCTACCAAGGTCAAAATAATATGGGTCATTACAATTATTACGAGTATAGTCATCTTTTACTATGGGATCATTCGACAAAAATGGTATGCTATCAATGGAGGGAACTAATACAATTGAATCTATTAATACGGTGGCCCTACTATTCGGTGAACGACGATCTTGTTTTCCTAAATAAATTCGGATTTCTACTTCTTTGTCTTTTTCTAGACAAACCGCAGGTTGGACAAGAACACTTCGACTGTTAGCTGGAAGAGTCGTGTATATGGTATCATCCTCTGGGCGTACGTTAGCGCATGGTGAATCTGGATCTATTGGATACGGCCTTTTTACTATTATAGTAGCTTCTTCCCAGTTTATATTTGATTGAGGCTCGTATCTTATAAGAACGTTGTAATCCATGCTTCTTTTTAAATCATTTATTCTAAATACGAGTGTACTGCTTTCAGGCACTTTCATGAAACCCGGGCCCGTCCAAGTTTCTCTCCTACCATCGGGATAGTTTTCCCTTATAACAACATGACACACCTGGCTAAGGATAGCGTTATCGTCTATTTGAGAATCACATTGACTCGATTCGGCTTCGATTACAATAGAATCTAAAGCGCCAACAAAGAAGTTTTGTAGTGGCTGATCACAGCGTCGCCCGGCTACATTAGGACGACATTTGCACTGACCCGTAATAACATCACAATCTCTATCTATGGAACCACCAACATCACAATCACATGCTAAGCAACCATCGACACTATCTGATAATCCATAGAATTCAGGCAAACACTGATCACAGTTTCTTCCCGTAACGTGTCGTTTACAAAAGCAATTTCCAGTTAAAGCATCACAGCCCCTTTCATTGATTGTTCCTAGCTTATTGCAGGTGCATGACTCGCATCCATCAGGATTTTGTGGGTCGAAATTCCAGTATCCATCCTTACATTTATCACACCTAGCACCATCTACATATAATTTACATAAACAACGACCCGCCGTTTTATTGTTAGCTATATCATCCTCGTCGTCACACAGAACTTCCGTATCTGTAGTACCCTCGGGATCACAATCACATGGCCTACATATGTCGGGGCTCTGAATATCTAAACTCGGGTCTTTGTAGAACGTAGGTTTGCATCGTTCGCAGTTTACACCCATAGTATTATGTTGACAATTATCACAAACACCGCCACTTATTTTACCCGTTTTATTGTAAACGGCAGCATCAAAATGACATGTGGTCGCGTGATTGTTACAAGTGCAACGCTTGCAAGCGTTAGATGTTTTACCAACCGCTGGCTGCCAAGGTAGATCGTTATAAAAATCTTCGCAATATTCACAATTTAACCCTCTCGTGTTATGGGTACATTCACAGCGTCCATGAACCATGTTATTTTTCGATTCTACTCCCGGCATCGGCAAACATCTCGAAGCGTGCCCATAGCACGAGCAGGAACCGCGTACGGTCATTTCGTAAATGGAATAGTAGTATTTTTCTTGAATTTCAGCTCTATTATCAAGTAAGTCATCACCCAGCGTATGGAGCCTAGTAAAGTTTATTCTCAAATTGGTCATTCTCAATAAATTTTGGACCTCCTCCGAATACGGATTCGTGACATTTATCATCGGCGGCAGCACTCTAAATATCACTTCACCCTCCGTCGACGGCGCGACACCCGAGTAGCGAGATTCACAGACGACCTCGGTCAGGCTCCGCTGGTTATGTTTCGGGACAGAAGGGAAGGCTTCGTCGCAGTTGTGGGCGAAGTAGCGGTACACGCGCCAAGTTTTTCCAAAGTCGAAGGATCTCTCCACGAGCATAGCGGCCGGTCGGAACGTCTTGAAACGAATAATCAAGTGCGTAAAATGGAATTCGGCCTCCATGTTTAACTGTATGTAAACGTTCTCTTTGCCATTCTCGGACTGCCACCATGATTTGTCCCGCGTTCCCGGCTCGTATCTGTTGATAATCTTGTGTATCTGATGGTTCAGGTGAGCGTTCTTGACGGTGCTATTGCTGGAGTCGCACCAGAAGCACTTCTTTCTCTCCTCGAGATGGGACACGATGCAGTATCGCTCGCGGGTGCGTTCGCCGCAGGTGGACGAGGCAAAGAGTCGAGCCTCACGGCCGATGAGCAGGTTGCCGGTGGCGGGATAGCAGGAGCTGAGTTCGCAAGCGCGGTCGAGCACGCGCGGGTCGGCGCGCTGGCGATCGCGGTCGCGGTTGTAGACGGCAGCGGCGCCCGCGGCCAGGGCGATCACAAGTAGACACGCACGCCGAGCCATGGCGCGATGTGCACTGGGCCCGACTGCCCCGCACCCGCCCGCGCCCGCTCTGCTCTCGCGCACCGCCCTCCCGCCCCCCTCTACCAGGGACGGACTCTGTGTTCATAGAGCTTTCGAAAGCTTTATATTTTAGCAGCGTGGGCTGCACACACGATATTAATAAAGTAATAATAATTAATAATAAGAACAAATGGTATTTATCGTCATTCACCATGTAACAGATATTATAATTTATACTTCAAGAGTGTTTTATTAATACCATAATACCAAGTACCAATAAATAGCTAACAACAGAAACAACCCTCAGACCAAAAAAAAATATTTTATCTAAGCAACAACCTGTGTATTCTATACATTTTCAGAACTTTACAATGTTATATTTCTTTTTTAGGGTTTCGTAACCAAAGGGTAAAAACGGGACCCATTACTAAGACTTCGATGCCCGTCTGTCTGGCCCCGGGCTGTAGGCTCAAGAACGGTAATAGCTAGAGAGTGAAAGTGTTTACAGAATATGTATTTCCATTGCCGCTATAACAACAAATACTAAAAACAAAATAAATATAATATTTAAAAGTGGCTCTCATACAACAAACGTGTTTTTTTATTCAAGTTTTTTTTCTTAGTACAAAACTATGGTTTTTAAATTTTTTGCTCATCACTAGTACGCAACCTTCCATGCGCGAGTCCAACTTGAACTTGGCTAGTTTTTTTCTATTAATCATACAAAACTACGAACTATATAAAAAAAACAAAAAACGATCTCCTTCATGCCTACGCATAATGAAAAAGGTTCTCGTAGACAAAGGCATAAAAACAAGTTGTGATCCGGCCCTTGGTGCGGCGTCGACCTCTCCCGCCCTCCCCGCGCGCCGTTCTCAGAAATGGTCAACATCCAACCGAAATAACAGACCATACGAGACGAGCTTTTTGTTCCACATTAGCGAAGAGATAGAAATGCACGATTACACCAAATTCCAGTATTTGCATTTTGAACACGGTAAAATGTTCATAGAGAATTTTAAGAAAATTCATTTAATATAAGTATTATCATATGTATTTTATACTAATAAAGTCGGCGCAATGAAATTTCCTGCATTAGTATTAAACCTATTTTTGATACTAGGATACTTTTTAACCTGACACATAGATACTGCTATATTTTGAAAAGCAAAATGTAAATTTGCCAACTAGGTTAACCACTTTCTGTCTACTCGTAATAATCAGAAAACTTTTTGGAATAAAGCTCTAGCTCTTGAAAATCGTAATCAAAACATCTTCAAGAAAATAAAACCTTTATAAAAATGGATAGCCAAAGGGTAGACAAGTATTTATGGGAAAGAGTAATGATTGTGTTCTTAAGTTTAAAGGGTGAGGTTAGTCAGGTTACGTCATGTTACATGTTGGTCGGTTTTCAATTACGCACGTTTTCTACTTTGCTTAATTTTTATAATGACTGCCGAGTTTATTGTCATGTTTTGTTTTGGTTTCGGATTTGGTGTAACTTAATATGGCAAAACGGTAATTAGGATGTTAAATAGTTTTTATTCTCCTATTAGGAAATGTAAATAAAACTTTTCTGTAGGAAATAGGATAATTAACATGTAACAGATAAAGAATTACTATTTGATGCCGGTTTCTCTCTTCTAGTTATTGTAATTACGTTGTAAGTTGTTCCCATTGACTCTAGTCTCCACCTTAATTTCGAGTATATTGTGTTGATGACGGTATAAAATAGAGGTAATAAAAGCTGATTAACTACAATTAAATATTATGATGTAGTATGGTTTACAAGATGCCTACAATGCTGGTTAGGTATTGGCCTTGTTTAAAAAAAATATATAGAGACGAATATCGCGCCAACGCTGGCGGCCCGTCGTAATGGTTGGCTTGATACAAACTACACTTAGGGCCTGTTTCACCGCTTACTGATAAGCTATCCACACATTTTAAGACAGATTCTTCATACATCTGCCAAAAAAAAAATGTGGATAGACTATCCGACACTTATCGGAAAGCGGAGAAACAGGTCCTTAGATGGTAGATATAGGGTCTGACAACTTTATGAAAAAAAAATTGAGTGTTTTTGAGTAATAGTGTCAATCGTACACACGGCTGTGATACTGACGCCCTTCCGGCCGAGCATCCGCCGCTGATAACACATTTCTGTCGTTAATTCGACTAATTTACTGCCCATACCAATACTACTCGTCGTATGATATTATTCCACATCAAGTTAGTATTTATTTCAATGGAACAAATAAAAACATTACATTCCTAACGACATTTGGAAGATGACTCTACAATACTCTATTCGGTTTAGTTAAGTACGTATATTTAGATATTACTCGCTTTATTAAAATACTCGCGTAGTTTTGAAGATCTCTTAAAAATACGAATATTCTGGAAGGCTCCTTTAGCAAAATGATGTTTTTTCATGAAAAAAGTATCCTATATCACTTTCCATCCTTTCGACTATATAAATGACGCAAATCAAGTCGGTTGGTTACTTCGTTAGGGCGTCAAGAAAAGACACAGTAATAAACAAACTAACAAATAAATTTACAAACATACTATGTCATTTATACTAATCATATAAGTGTTTGTTTGAACGCGCTAATCTTACACACGGACATACTGGTTGGAATTGAAAAATTCTTTTTGTGTTGGTTAGTCGATTTATCGAAGAAAGCTATAGGCTATAATACAACATTACGCTACGACTAATAGGAGCTGAGCAACAATAAAAAAATGTTGTGAAAACGGGCTGATTTATAAAATATCACGCGGACGTCGTCGCGGGCGATATTTAGTTTATAATATAATAAAATAGTGTATTGATAGCAATTACTGAAATAATAAGATAAAGTAAAACCTAAAATGTGCGTACAATAAAAATTAAAAATTCGAATATTCGATGAAACAATTGTTTTGATTATTTTGAATAATATTATATGTGTAATATAATATGGCCGGTTTAAAATATTAAGATGGCAGAGAATTTCGTAAATTCGAAATGTCATTAACAAATCATACAGTGAGTTAACCAATCATACTTCATTGAACAATCATTTATATGATGGCCTACAACAACCATTCATAGATAATGGGAAATAATTATTTTTGTTACTTATAGATAACCCCTTATCACTATAAACTACCTATAAACGAGAATTTAAGGATGTATGTTAACTACGATACAATACATTCAAATAATATCATAAGTAGTCAGTCTAACTGCCAAAATTAAAAGATAATTTTGAAATCATTAGGATATTGGTACGTTAAAACCTTTTTAATTTCGATCAAATTTTTTAAAATTATGTTTTTATATTCATCATGTATCGTATATTTAGTTAGTCCACAACGCACGGAAAAAGGGACCTAAAATAAACAAATAAAAAAATATATGTCTCGTTAGAGATGAGGTTTTAAACGAAATATATATTCGAATAAGGGTGTTAAATGAAGTAAGAAATTGTGTTTACACAGTCCAAGTGTTTAACTAAATAGGTTTAAAATCACCCGACTTAAATGGAAATGGGCCCTCCCATTTCCATTTAAGTCGGAAGATCTTAAAGCGAAATAAAATTGTGTCTTCGGTGAAGTGGCTGCATGCCGAAGATACCATTACATTTTGGTTCCTAAATTCGCTCCAAATTATCAAGTAACTTTATTGACTGAAGGCTCCAGCGAGCTACTAATTGATTTTTGAATCAGACTCGAAAACCTTACGTGCGATCGATGACTTTCAAATCAAATTCGAAAACTTTACGTGTAACCATTGCTTAGCGCGGCGTGCTAAATGATTTTTGGATGTCAAATAATCTGGGCCTAACTCTACGAATGAGGCAAATTTCATGTTCATGCTAAAATTATCCTAAAAATGTATTGCCGACAACAGTGAATGAACGCTTTCGCCCTGATAAGCGTGAATTCTTTAAACACGATTACAGAGTCAGAGTTCATAGAAGATAAGTGAGGGGCCATAGTTCCAAATTTTAACTATTCGAATTATAGAGCTCTATATCATTCAATGAAGCAGCTTCATGTTTGAATGGCACAAAACTTCATATAAACTGTCAAAATTTTTATGCGACTCCGTCGCGCCATATGATGTCTCTAATATTAAATAAAACATAGAGACTATAGCAGCCGTATATGTGTCAATCAAATTTCTATACAAACCGCGATTGTCAACAACAAAGTGACAACACAAAACTTCGTTGACAATCGCGTTTTGTAAGGAAATTATACATTTTTTGACAAATGGTTAATGAACCATACCGCCAATCTTGAGCGAATGCATATTATGTCGCTTCGTCTGGGAGAAAATGCATAATTACTGATGCCAACTGTAATTCTAGTGTTATTTGCCATAGCTTAGTAGGTACATAATATGCCGATGTCATATCTATAATATATAAATATCACAATACAAATATCTTAGTAAATATCTTCGCACAGCAATACGAGTTGCAACATAACTACAGCACTGTCAGCATAACATTAATGGCTGTACCTACTATGATACGAATAACTTGATTTGCGCATGTAAGCAGATTGATTAGTAGCAAAATAGACGGTACTAATCCTTTACCAATCCATACTAATATTATGGATGGGAAAATGTGTTTGCTTGCTCGTTTGTTTGGCGTGTAAGGCGTGAGCCTGAACAAAGCAACCGACCGGCTCGATTTTTTGCATAGTCTTAGTTAAAAGCGTGGTAAAAGTGGAGACTGAAGAGTGATAACGGTACTTTTGAACTTGGAAAACCTTTCCACGTGTACGAAGTTGATGAAAGAAAACTTAAGTCTTTAGAGACTTAAGGGCTATATTAAATATGTTACTATTAACTAAGGCCCTTAATCAGCGCTTAATACGAACCTTAGAGTATGATCAAAAAATTTTGAGATGCTGTTTACATTAATAAAGAGACCTTTATGAATGAAAGCAGTATCTCAATTTTTTTAAATCATGCTTTGAGCGTTTTGTGTTGACTATAAAGACGGGCCTAAGAGTCATACTATTACTGGTGTTAGAGCTTAGCTATCTTTATGGGCTGTTACCTAATTTTAGATGTGGTACAGTAAAAGGTGAGGTCAGTGAACTCAGTTAATCTGGAAGCTGCGTAAGCTTGTGTAAGATTAGTTAGCGAGCGACTCGCTTATCAGTCTTTGTGACTACCGGTTTCACTTTTATGTTATTTTTCTGATCCGAAACAAAACACCCCTTTCATTTATTTATTTACGGTTACTTAAAACTGGTAACTTCGATTTACATTAACTAACTTAGTTTTTTTACAATTTAGCAAAAAACTTTTGTATGTACAAAGCAACTTGGCTTAAAATAAAAGGTGATTATGAAATGTTGAATAGCAATTGAAGTAATATTTTTTGTAACAGTCGAGTATATATACTAATTTTTTTCAATAAAATTTTGACAAATCTTGTATCTTACCTATTCCATTATCTAGCTAGTGTACCTAGGTGTACATAAAACTTACATTATTTTAATTTTTAATAATTTTTCGGCTCTAAAAGCGTCCTTTAATGCAAAAATCCGAGAGTTTTTAAAATGTTAGTTATCCGCTTCTTCTACTTATGTATTTAATTACAAATTAGTATCAAAACAAAGATTAATGTCATATTATTATCCCAACATCTGCGTAGCACATGTGCGGGAATCGAAACAAACTTACTGTTTTTGTGTCCATAGAGCATAATGCGCAAGCGGCAATTTTAAGAATCAATGAGGAGATTTAAATTATTTCTTGTCCAAACTTGCTTCTACGTTTGGACAAGAAATTATTTAAAAATATATTTATGATCATACGAGCTAACAATAAAAGATTTTAATTCATTTAGCTATATGACTTACAGGCGCTTTATCAGTTAAAAGAGAAAAAGGAACAACGCAATATCGTTGTTTATTTTCAAGTCTTTTTGCGTTAATAACATTATTACGAGCTATTCAATCTATGTTATACAAGGGCACTTGAGGACTTCACGGTAGCGCGTTGCGGGCAGTAATCTGGCGAGAGGTAAAAGACTGAAGGATCGACACACAGATATAATATTAGAAGTCTACTAGAAGTTGATATACCTGTCTTTCTATAAGGATACACGAGGTTAGTTTTTTACCTAGAATAGCAAGATAACGTCGGTTAGTTAGCGGGTCATAGTACCACTGGCTCCGTGTGGAGAAAACTCACGTTGAAAACTAACTTTGTTTTTGCCGGGCATAAACACGAAACGACGACGCGACGGGGCCCTAAAGGTGAGACCGCACTTTGCGACACTACGTTGCAGGCTACGGCCAGTGTTGTATTGTGTACGTACACAAAAACGTCAGTTGGACCGAGCATAGAATGTTGTAACGCTCGGCTCAAACCTTGGGTCGCCTAAGCGAACTCATCTCCAGATACTTTTAATAGGGTAACAAAATGTTAAGTTTTTGGATACCGTTTTGTATTTTACTTCTGTATTCTGCCTCTTTTAGGTTACTTTTAAAATGAAAATAAAAATTGTATGTATTATCGTCGAAGTTGATACAGACAGCTCAACCCAGCCGATCCAATTAATGATTTCTTACGTGACTATGGCCGTTGAAAAGCAGCCGAAACGGCGGGATAATAAAAGTACTCCGCGACAAAATCCGTAAGTGTTCAAACATAATTATATCACCGTTATATTATAGATTAACAGAGACAAATAAATTATTTAAAAAAAGTATTACGGTCTCTTCGTATGCGTGCACATACCTGCGCTGGGCGTGGTGTGCGGCGCGCGCAAGCGTCCCCGCTGCTTGCAGGCGGTCGAGCCAGCCGCGTGCCACGCTGCTAACGCCGCCGGCGCTGCCCGCCCACTGCAACTCCGACACCTGTTTGAGGTGACGTCACTCGAATTTATTTACTAGAATTTAGCCCACGAAAGCATTTCACAAAAATATTTGATGGGTATAACTTTAACATACTAAATATAATGGAAATTTGTAATATACAACATGATGCCCGCAAATCCATTGCGCCAAAATTTGTTATCGCGTAGGTACCGTACATTTTTTTGGGGATAAAAAGTATCATAATGTCCATACCAAATGTTAGCAGATTCGGTTCAGCAGTTTGGGCGTAAAGAGGTACCAGACAAACAGACACACTTTCCCATTTATAATATAATTATGGATTACGGAAGTATGGATTAGCAATGTAGTACTAAAGTATATAATATCTATATTTGATACCTTAGTGATGATATCCTTATAATCCTTGATGATAGGTACAACACGCTTTGCAGAGTCTGTGTAGTGGACGAGCGTGAACCGGGCGCCCGCATACCATAGCTCTATCTCGTTCAGCGTGCTGCGTATGGCAGCCTCGCTAGCCGCTGACCCGCTTATTTTCTAGATAAATATACGCATTATACACCTTTTTCATATTAATATTAAAATAGTGTCTAGCTTATCAAGAATCGCAGCCCTTTTCTGGAATATTAGAAAAGTCACACGACAGAAAGGGACAGCCAACCTTGATTAGTTAAACACTGTTTAAACATTTTTATGAATAAAGGGGGTTAGTAATAAAAATATTTACACAGCGTATTTATGGCTTTCTTTCCTACGCCTGTCATATACATAGGGGACAGGAAAAAAATCGATGTGACTTGATAACATTTGACTTTTGAGTAAACTTTATTTGCATGCATGTAAAAATATATTTGATATTTTTATTGATAATAATGACCGAGTTTAAGCAGCAACACATAAACAATTGTCAGCTACGTATTCATTACTAATTCTGTATGAAAAAACCATAGCGCCTACACAAAAATTTCTTGAATGTTACGTTTTTGCTAATTGCTCTTGTCAATTTGTTGATTTAAATGAGAAAAATTTTATTATAACAATAAAGCAACGAGATTATTATAATAAAGATTTATAGGACGAGTTGTAATAATTTGCATTTATTTCAAGAGATGGTTTTTTGCAAGAAAAAAGAAACAGAAACCTTAAAAAAAAGCATACTTGTATTTCTTTAACGTGCTTTCTAATGTTCGGGGCGACATCTAGCAAGTCTCTCAGCAACAAACTATCAGGATTTTTAGGTTCTATCTCGAGGACGTTAAATATTTCTCGCCAGTGTTTTTCCGTGAAATCAGTCCCTCGAAGGTATTTGAGGGCCGGCGTTAGATCCTGCGAATGTAAAGCTTTGTAATAATTTCAATCACAAGTACCTTAAATTGATACAAGAAATAAGAATTAAGTTACATGATACAAGAAAAAAAAAGTTGCTTAAGTTCAATCTGTAGACGTAGAGATGGCTTAAAATACGGCTATGCATGATAATAATAATATGATTAGTGAAATTTTTCAAGAAGGCGTAAACGGAAAAAGAGTACCAACATAACTTGTAAAACCATTGTCATGTTATCTAACCGTGTATCTATCGATGTCCCGTTTGAGTAGCAGCGTCACCGGCGTGTAGGGCTCGAGTCGCGCCGCCCATGACGCCGCAAACTCGTCCAATGCGTGCAACTTGCGTGCGAATACCACCCAATCCGTACCACCCAGCGCTTCGAGTTCTGTAGGTTAATTTTCAATAGTTAATAAAAATAATTAATCAATAATGTCTTTTATTCCAAGTTGGTATAAACATACTCTTTCTGAATGTTGAGATTATATTGTAAAGATATTCATTAATAGCGTGAACAGATTACATTTATAAATTGCAATGTACATTGAAAAACTATTGTGTCACTAGAGATATTGTTTTATAGACAGAAAAGGAACCTAGGTACCACGGGTGCTATGCCAAGTCTGTCCGTCAATGTTTATTCTGATATGTCGACTGACATAACCCAACCAAATAACGTTGACTCAATTCGTCGTCTGACTAAGAAACATCCCTGAATTTAGAGTCTCGTGTTTAGCTTTAGTTGTAAACAGTACTTGAAAAAGTGGAATTCTTCTGGCACCTTGGCAGCTCAATTCGCCAAGATGAACCCATTACAGCTCGTCTTTGCATAATTTGTCATCACTAACTACCACATCACAAACAAATAATATTTGTGAGATTTACTAATACAATGTAATAATTAAACGACAGAAGTAAACATATTAATACCTTGATTATATTCCAGTAGAACACTCCAAACTCTGTTGAATTCTTTTACAAGTTCCTCGGCGTCGTTCCAAGTGGAAGAGATATCTAGTTCAATGTCAAATTTCTTGCATTCCACCCTAAAAAAAAGGATGAATTAAGAAGTTTGTGAATATCGATCCAAATGTAGCTGTCCGTTCCATCTTATTATTTTTATGGAATAATTAACGCCAGAAATCAATATCTCAGTTAAATAAATTCATACATAAGTTGATCTCTCTCGCTCAGCAATTCGTGTAGTGCTTGCGTCGCGGCGCTCAAGTCTGCGGCGCGCGTGGTCAGATCGTCGAGCGTTTCCGCCCGCAAGTCGCTGACGCGTCCGCTCCATCGCTCCGCCCACGCCCCCGCACGCGCTTGTACGTTGTCCCACTCGCTCAGCAGACCGGCTTTCACAGTCTCCGCCTGTGGCGGTACATATTAATTTGATCATTGTTTATTTCTTTCCTAAATTGAAATCATTGCAAACGTAATAAACGAACGAATAGATATAGTTATATAAATAAAACAGCTCAATGTCCTTATAAATAGACGTTGAAATCTATTCCGTTTAAATAATAATTTAGATAGGAACGTTAAAATATCTCATAAATGGTACTTAAACAAATAATGTATATGCTGATGTAATAATAGACAAAATAACCTGATGCTCAAAAAACTCTTGCTGGCTGTCGAGCTGGTCGCGGACGCGCTGCCACTCTTTAATTGCGTCGTCGATAGTAGAGTCCCCGCCCCAAGTGCGCAACATATAACCTTTTTTCTTTAGATCTTCTACAAGTTCTTCCATCTGCAATAATAAAATACATACTAAATACTTGCTTGTTGCAGCCTTTGTTTTTTTTTTCATTTTTTACAATTTTTTTTTTTTTTATCTTTTATTTTTTGAGGCTTTTAACACAAAGTGTTAACGTCAGCCTCATAGGAACTCACAGTGTTCCCTATACAAGGGACAGATGCAAAAATTTGTATATTTTGATTGCCTCTGGTGACAACGGCTCCGATAGTATATTATTGATCCGCCCATTGCGCAGGCAACCCAAGTCTCCTAAGAGCCTTGTTCTTAACTCTGCAGTCCGAACACACTCCAGCAAAACATGATATAGGTCCTCGGGTCTCTCGCACACATCACAATTAGGTGAAGGCTTTCCAACCAAATGGCAGAATTTGTTCGCTAGAAAAACCCGGTGTTGCGTAATTCTTAGAGTTAATCCACACCGCAACGCGATGTGAGGATTC
Source organism: Cyclargus thomasi (assembly GCA_026546445.1). Classification (NCBI taxonomy): domain Eukaryota; kingdom Metazoa; phylum Arthropoda; class Insecta; order Lepidoptera; family Lycaenidae; genus Cyclargus; species Cyclargus thomasi. The sequence goes on from JAOTAV010031074.1 coordinate 52,540, forward strand.
GCGTAGATACATTTTCAAATTTGTATCGAATTGATAGACTTCAGTTGCGTGAACACGCGTAAACACATATGTATAAAAATAAATCGGCTTTTCTTTTCTGACGCTATAACTCCAGAACGCATAACCGATTTCGACTGTTTTGCATTCGTTGGAAAGGTCTCGGGCTCCACGACGCTTATAGCAAATAAAATTCAGAAAAAATTTAAGAGATAAGTAGGAAAACCGGGGAAATCATTTCTTACATACAGCGCCATTTAGTTTTGTGAAAGAAAATAATGATTCTCATCTTTGTTACCACGCGAGCGAAGTCACGGGCAACAGCTACTTGAATTTAAAGTTAACATTCCGATCCTCGCTACCGCAACACGTAAACATCAAATAAAATGCAACTTAAGCAATAGGTTTGATTTTGTTTTTTTTTGTCTAGCTGCTCATGACGCGGATGCATTGAAGTGTCATAGAGCAAAATAAAACCTATTGCTCATGTAATAAAGTGGCAATTCATTTGATTTTATGTGTCGTAGGCGCTTGCAACGAGGATGGGAACGTCCATTTTAGGCATCGAATGTAAGTTGTCTGTGTACTATTCTACCATATTAAAAAAATACAGTATTCTAGGAGTGAGAACCGTTTACATTTTGGTGGCGGCTTCATCAAACGACGGCGGTCTATTACCGATTCGTCTCTCTACGAAATGTGAATGGGAGAGAGGTGCGAGCTATTTCGTTGATGGAAATTACTTTTTTAATACCTCAAAGTGTTTAACTTTTAACTGTAACTATTATTTTACTTATCATAGGATTCGCTTGCGTAATTTTTGCGTAAATTTCGAACAAGCACCGCGCTGTGTTCACCTACTCTTGAGTATCAATCCAATGTATATCTTAGCTTATAAGAAATAAAGTTCAGTTTTAATGCCTTGATGAAAAATAATGTTTGCATAATATGAAAACGTCATAATGGGATCAGTTTTAATCAGTTTTTTTTTAATTTTGACTTCTACTATCACTGTCAAAACTAAAAATAAAACTTAAATGAATAAATAGTAGTTGTGTTTCATAAAAACCTATACCCTATGCCCATATTATGTGAAACATAATTTTCTATCTATTAGCTAGCTAAATAGTCTATAAGCTTTATCTTCTTATACGCGTTTCGTGTGTGTTTTACGACGTCAAATTATACCTGAATCATAACATCATAATGGTTTATTACAATCGTAGTAAAATATAACGTAGTTTTTAAAATAAAACTGCCCACACTAATGACAAAATAATAAAATAATGTAATCACTTTTACGTAAATTAGTATACAGTAAAGCAATGTTTTTATTTTAAAATCACAAAGAATAAACCACAAGTTAATTCTTTGTAAACTTTATAGGAGAAACGAAACAGACACTTCATACAGAAGAGACGCTCAAAAATAAATTATTTATAATCCTCCCTACCTCGGTATAGAAAGATAAACGCATATAAAATTCTAATAAAATAAATATAATTTATACTCTTATCTGAGGATTTCCGAATATTTAGCAGGGCTAATAAAATGTTTATATGAAATCTAGCATAGTATGGGAGTGTATAAAAAACCAATAAAAGTGATAATTTAAAAGTAATTAAATAATTCTGAATGTGATTTGAATATATTTTTATTATGACACGTATAATAATAATAATAATAATAAGCATATGTTCATTTTTACGTAAGTAAATTTTTCATAAAATTTCAAAGCATCGTATAAGAACAGTGCAGCGTAGCGTGTTAAAGTCCTTTGTATCACGCTTTGATTAATTACAAAGTTTGTTTCTCGTTGATAAATACTTTATTAATCTTATTTTTAATGGTATTTAATGGTAAATGTACCTGTTTTCAGAACTTTTTAACCGTCTTAAAAAGCGAGGACGTTATTAATCCACTGAACCACTGACGAAATAGATAAAAATACAATTCCCGGGAAAACAACATTATTGAGAATATTATTATATTATGTAACTAAATAGTTATGCATGATTTTCGTGCGATAAGAAACTGTCAAACAAATGTAGTTGCGGACAACATTTTTCAATGGAAATCCTCGAATATTATCACTGAGTGTTTCAGTGCTACGGTATTATTATTACAACATTCAGAGCTGTTTTTCATGAACTTTAAAGTCAATGAAAGTTAGAATATATCAATTGTCAAATAAATAACGTCCCCCACGGTCAATATAAAACACACTAAATCAAACGCTTGTTAAAAATGCTTGGATACAGAATATTGACTTTTGTTACGACACCAGTCACAAAACTAATATAGTGTTGTAAATCATTAAAGCATAAATACATGTTATGTAGCATACACTATGCTACATAAGCCATAAAATAGTCATTAGGTGTTGTCATAAATTGTGACTAACCAAATAGAGTTTGACGCTGAATTGTTAATATTTTCTGTGAAAATTTTGTTCGAAGGCAGAGGTCCATTAGCTTGCCGTTAAAATAAAAAAACATTTATATTCATAGTGTTATCCATATATACCAGATCCAAAAAAATAGCAAAATTGTTGGTTTTTTAAGAATTTTTCGTCAGGTTGGGTGAACTTTACACGACACGGTGAATAATAGTCACCGTGTCGTGAAAAGTTCGTAAAAAAGTAATAAGAGCTTTTACACGGCACGATGACCGTGCTGTAACCGCGCTTCGTTTCACTGTAAATACGGCGGAGTTGTACGACTACCCTACTACGGTTGTGTGCATGTGAAAAAAATATAACCATCCAATTTCATTATTTAAATATGATACAGTCAAAGAAATTCATTTATGGGGATCTGCATTGTGATAACTCATGATGAGTGAGGTCGACATAGAGATACTAAATTACGTAGGTCTCCCAACTGCCTTTGAATAAAAGACTGATGCCCTTGTTAATAGTCCGCGCCTAATACTAAAAGGATATTCTAAAAGAATTTTGAGATGCTGTGTTCATTAATAAACATCACTTTATTGATGAGAACAGCATCTCAAAATTGAAGACATAAGTGGAAGAAGCGGGTAACTAACATTTTTACAAACTTCGAACATATACTAATTTTTTCCCGTGAAATTGGAACAAATCTTTTATCTTACCTTATAGAACGCTTAACGCTATAAAAAGAGTCATTAATGGCAAATCATTATCTAGCTGGTGTATCATCTGTACAAAAAATTCACATCATTTTCATTTTTTTTAAAAAATGTGGATTATTTGCAATTTTTGCAAAAAAAAAAAAACGAAAAACTCCGGAAGATTTTTAAATGTTACGTACCCACTTCTTTCACTTGTCATGAATATTTTTGATCATGCTCTTATGCTAAAAAAGCTAATAAGTAATAGGTAATAAGCGTCAAACGTTAATGTCACTCTTAAGGGGCTTTAACATTAGCTCATAAAACAGTAAGAACACACTGAATAGCGTTAGCAATCGGTTTATTTTACGAGAAACTGAAGTCTTCCCGCTTCTGGTCGAATGTCATTAAAACTGACGTAATAACATAAACACTCGCACTCAAGAATCAAAGAGCTAAATTAAAGACGAAAATCTCATCAACTCAGTAAATGTTATCTTTAAACTTCAGTGAGGCCTTTTTAGCTGAAGCAACAGCATTTAAGTAAGAGTATAATACAGTAGATTATGAGGACAGAAACTAAATTAAGCTCCTAAGACATTGTAACATTTTATTTTTCGATAACGCGCTCACACTTAGGCGAGAATTGGTGATCAACATAGCATGCGTCTAATTTATGACCTAGGTCCTAGAGTATAGGTTTAATTTTGCTCTACGCTACTAAATAGAAGTGCCAGTAACGGTTTCTGGAACGGTACCGGTCAGTAGAAAATTAAACCTATAACTTAGTTTATATATAAACTAAATTTTAGTGGTTCAGGTCTCATGCGCGTAAATAAAAAATAATTTAATTCTTAGTGCAATAATGTTTGCGCACGCTAACGTCGCTAGCCTTACGAGTAGTCTTGTATAAAGATGTTCTACTGTGTTATACTGTGGCACGAGGTGTAGAACTCCCCATTGACATATCAATCACGTATCATACAATATACGATGTAAACATCGCGGCTGTGACTTGAATCTGTACGTCTCAATTTAATTCGCCACACAATTGCAAACAATTGGATTCAATCACTCGGAAGTATTACACCTTAAATATTAAGTGGCGGTAACATCATCATTGTAAATAGACAATTATGATTTTTTAGGGGTTTCCAGCCAAATGGTAGAAAATGAAACCCGTACGTAAAAAAAAAAGAAACCAGAGTAAGCTGACACCCAAAGCGACAGAGGCGAAACCATTATAGCAAAATATTTTATGGTTGAATTTTAACAGCCTACATCAAAAATTTAAGCCGTATTAAAAAAGTTTATTTGCAAACTGTTACAGCATTACTGTAAATACTTTATGATTGCAAATAACAAATATTTATGTTATAGCAATAAATCATTAGTTTTCTTCTTTTTTTGAAGTCACAGCTGTGTGTTTGACCCAATGATGGGAGCGTAAACCTTCATAATCATTTCATTGAGAGTTTTAATATGTTCCTGTCGACAGTACTAACGGGACACTCGATTAATCTTGCCACAATCGATTAGGGTGGGCATACACGAATTTCAGCTCTTCGGATTTGGTAACGAATTGGGTAGTAGCATTTATATTATTCACTAATAAATTTTGTATCTGTTTGTTCTTATTTGATGCTCTACCGAAGCAATCGATCCATTTAATTTTTAGCGTAAATTTAGTTGAAAGGATGAAGTGATCAGGCTACTTTTGGTCTCGGAAAAGCATGTTTGATGTGATTTCCGAATTTTATGCCAGCGAAGCTGTGGGTAAAAACTAGACTTAAAAAAAAAGTCTTTAAAGTGTGTTATAAAGAAATTGATTTTGAAGAACGCCTGTATTCAGAAAAATGTTTTTTTTTTTAATTTTCACTATTTATCATTCCCACCATTTCTATGAATATAATAATTTTGTTTGTTTACATGTCAGTCACGCCGAATCTACTGAACGTATTCGATGAAGTTTGATGTACATTACTTCCACGCGCGTAACATGTTGCACTAGCATATTAAACTTGGTATGATGAGTGCAGTTTTATAAATAGTTACCTAGTGTAAACGACTCCTTATCTGCTCGTGACGTCACGTTATTGGTCTGTCAGTCAGGCTGAGGAGTCGGGGATTAATGAATTCGAAACCGTACCAGCCTAAGTGCTCTCATATTAATACCTTTTATCTATTCCACGAGAGTTTTAGCCTACGCAGTAAGCCCCAGAAGCATTTTCTCGTAAGCCATATAAATCACCAATAAAAGCTGGTTTCGATATTCAAATGATTTTTTTACGAAATATCTTAAGTGATAGGAAATAGGAGATTCACCCAATATTTATGATGTACAATATATTTTCGATCAATTTATTAATATAGATGATGGTTGTATATCGGTAGTGCTCATACAGATTATGAACTACGCGATGTACTAAATTAGGGATAATACAGATTAATAATTACATATATTATGTTCTTTAATATCAAAGTCTGTATAGTATTATCGACGAGCCTGGAGAAGATGACGCCCGCAAACTTGTTCGCGCGGGAGCCGTACATTTACCGGGATCAGTATCCCCGAAGCTCAATGTACCTCCATACTAAATTTCAACGAAATACAGACAGAAAGACATACTTGTGCATTTATTATATTAGGATGGATACCATGTTATACTTTACATTTCTCGAACCTTAGAAACGCATTTAAAATGACGCACCTCGCATTGGCAAGCGAAGCAAGCAACAAGTGGCAACTGATTAGTTATCGTTAATTTTTCTCATTTAATTTTCCGCTCAATCGCATGGCGTAATGCGAAGTGAGGCGTTTAAGGCCGTCGATGACCCTTTTATCCGGCCATATATCAGTGAGTACAGTAATACGGGCAATTAAATCAAAAATTTGCGTACGACGTCCCCGCACCGACGTTAATACGTGTAAGTTATTTATTCACCGACGATTCTTTACGCTCATGACAAATGTACGCTATACTAGTTTGCGGTTGCGACTTTTTCTGTATATACTAAACATACTTTCGACGCGGTGATGGGCACTGTGTATGCGACATATGATTCTGAACAAAACGTATTTTGATTTGAGTAGATTGCTACTTTCAAATTTCGCTATATTCAAGATTTTTTTTAATATGCATTGGATTTTAATACGTTTGTTATACAACCAAAAACGAAAAAAAAAAATGTATACTTTTTGTATATTTAACAACTGCTCAGTCGTTTGTGAAGCGATTTTCATTTTTGTTGTCCTGGGAGCCAATTTTTAAATTAGTAAAGGAAGAATAATCTAGAATATTCTTTAGGAAAAATCGTCATACTTCGCTTCAATGGTTCAAGCTTGTAGAGGTATCTGCAGGACGGACACTCACATTTACAATATTAGTACGGACAGTTTTAAAAATGGAGCTCCGTATATTTTATAGATTTTCGATAATAAAGTATCGAAATGATACTTTCTTATGTTCTTTTGGTGTCAAGTCGTATTTGGATCGTTTTTTTTTAACTCGCTTTCGTCGTAAATTCGCTTTGGATAACCCACTAAGTTATGTTGATGTTGTGTCGATAAGAAGGCGATGTACACCGCAGATATTTCGTGGTAAGTTTGAAGATACCCTAAATACTAATAGGGGTGATATTTTCCGTGTGGAAAAAACCCCTTTAAATAATAAATAAAAAAAAAATACCCTAAATACTTATAAATAAACTAGTTGATGCCCGCGAAATTTTATATATCCCGGGAAACGTACATTTTCGCAGCATAAAAAGTATCCTATGTATTACCTAGACTTAAGAACTATTGAATAAAAAAGATTAATTCAAATCCATTCAGTAGCTTCGGATATTAGCGAGTACAAGCAGACAAACAGACAATTTTTTTGTCGATTTGTGTTCTATTACTACCTAAGCCCCCCGTTGATTAGTTTGTAAAAATATTAATTGTACAGACACGCCAATTTTACTAGGATTCAATATTAAGTGTTCCGTATATTTCTTTTTAAACAGAACTAGCGGACCCGACGGAATTTGTCCTGTCGGTTTTGGTTTGTAAATCATAATTCTTAACCATTCTCAAATTCCCTAGGACACACAATTGTGTTTTTAAAAATCGATCTAGTCGTTTGAAACAAATACACGCACACAAGAATTGTATACATTAAGCTTATTTGTCGGTACAAACATGATAATTTCATTATGTAATTGCAATCATACAAAACGTATATTAATTACATAAAACGAAACATACCTATTACATTGCTGATTAACTTAGTGGGGAATACGTAATGAATAGTGGGCAAAGTTCAATAGATAGGATGGTGCGCGATAGCATCACTCGGATGAGATGTGAACGCTAATTACGTACGGGGTGCGGGGCGCATTCCGCCGGTGCGATGAACCTGCCACAATAGACAAAATAAACCAGCAACTCTACTAAGAATTATTTTTTATATAGGTTTGACTGTTTCAGTGTGCGTTGGTGTGCAGGTATGCTTATAGTCTTGTCGAGGCCGTACTCGTGTCGCATCGATTTCTCAATTTTTTTAAGTCTGTATATTGGTCGGTTATGTCTACTGGGATGCTTGAAGACTATTCAACTTGTCAACATTTTTGAGGACTTCCTATATAAAATACACTATGTCTTATGGTTTTACTTTGTGTGCTTACTATAAATGCATTCTATGATTGTCCTAGGTTTGATATATACTTAAATAATCCCCTAATAAATGATGACCGAAATCACTATGATTATTACCATTATGTTGGTATACCTCTATATATTTTTTCTATAGTAAATTCGATGTTGAAGTTCATCGGTTCAACTGTCATAGTAACACGAGGTTTCTATTGTACCGTTAGGCGACTCGTTTTTATTGCAGCTTTAGATAAGATAGCCCCGACGAATTTCGAGAACTTCAGTAGGTAGATAGATTAGGAGTAAATTTATATTTAATTACATTTAAATACCACCCAGCTGTACGCTAAGTAACCATTAAATATTTTCCTGGTTTTTAAGACCTGTTTAAATTTTTTTACATCATCAAATTGTGTGGGCGTCCGATATTAGCATTAACAACTTTTGATAAATAGCAAAAAAATAGACATTAGTATGACTAATTAGCGTGCAAAGTTCACCGACCCGCGATTACTACGAAATTTGGCCGATAGCGCCCGGGGAAAAATGCCTGTCCTTTCTTTCCTTAAGCTAAAGGTCACTAAGGCTAATGGGTTAAAAACTTTTAATGTAATTCTAATTTCTAAAACAAACCTTTGCGTAGGCTATAGTGCTACCAATTTGAAAATTATATCAAATACGCAGTAAGCAAAAACATGCAAATTGGTTTAAAGAATTGTTTTCTATTTGTTTCATTTACATCGAATTCGTAAGTTTATTTTAGTACGAAATTATCCGTAAAGTTCAGTCAATTTTCATACGTGCAATTATTCTTCTCCTTTTGCGATATTTAGCTATAAGCCCGAGCTTTAAAAATATTAATGGCCAAGTTGGTCAAAGGCTTAAAAGTCAATGGCCAAGTTGGTCAAAGGTTTTTTGTATCTAGCCGATGAATATTACAATACATGTAATAAATACTCTTTATATATCTTATCACAGAAGATTGATTGACTTAACACCTTGTTTTTTAATAATCCTACCAGTTTCGGAGCGCGTTTGGACTCTAGTAGCTCGAAGTTACGATTATTAAACTCATAAATAATGTAGCCTCTCAGCTCTGTGTAATAAATCAATAGGATTTGATGATAATTAAAACGTTTAGCTAACAGGAACACATAGATATATATTAGAACGCGTTAAAAACTATAAACCATCGAAAAAATGGATTCATAGCCTATTGATGGAACTGTGATCATCGGTCAGATTAGGTAAATTCAGTATTCGCCATGAATTGTATGCTGGGTTTGACGTAACGCGACCAAACTACGTAGGACCTCAATATCTTCTATCTAAATCTATACATATAATAAAATAGTGAAATTGGCGTGTCTGCAGAATTAGTATTTTTACAAACTAATCAATGAGGGGGGGGGGGAGGCTTAGGAACAGTAACAGAACACAAATCGACAAAAAGTTGTTTGTCTAATGATTTCTGAGGTTTACGCGAGTATCCATGGTCACGGGTAGACAGTCCACCCGTGACCACTGGAAAGCAGCCGAAACGTCGGGAATCAAAAAAGTGCTTCGCGACAAAATCCGTAAGTGTTAAAAAACCATGTTTGTTTGTTGTTTGTACGCGCTAATCTCTGGAACTACTGAACGGATCCAAATGAATCTTTTTTTATTTAATAACTAAAAAGTGAAACACATAGGAAACCTTTTTATCTTGGGAAAATGTACGGTTCCCGTGATATATAATTTTTTGCGTAAACTCAGTAAATATAATGCTCAGAGTACTATTATATCTTGCCTGCCATCTCAGATTATGTACTGTTTTTTTGCTCTGGTTTTGTTCGTGTAGAATCAAAACATTTGTTAAAATAAATGTATTGTAAAGAGGCCATGGGAAAACCCAATCGTAATAAATCATATTATCTAAGCGCCTATTTCACCACTTACTAGATAGTCTATCTACAACTTTATTTGATAGATGTTGCATGGAAAATCTGTTAAAAAGTTGCGGACACCCTAACAGAAACTTTATCAGTAAGCGGTGAAACAGGCTTTAAGTTAGCCAATAATGCGTGATTATCGAGGAAGTAACAAAGTTTCACATTTGTATCTTTTTGCATTGCACTATATACGTTTTTATAAACTAGTTGTCTCGTAGAAACCGTTTTATGCGAATATATTCGCGGCGAAAGATCTTTCAGCTTATATCTTGTGATAAACGATTGCGATATTTCTTGATGAGTTTCCTTGATGAAACCTTTCGCTTTATACTCACAGACTTCTATGTTCGTTAATTTAATCATAACGCTTTACCGTTCTCGATGTCGTTGCATAAAACGGTATATAACACGTTTAATACGTAATCGAAGTTACCAATAGAATACAAAGTAGTCTAATTAAATTCTGTAACTTCATGGCAGATGTTTGGCAGGCTTAAGATAGAGGTCGATTATAGTAATCAAGTAACATAATTTAATAGTAATAGAATGTTTAATTTCCAGCAAGGTGTGCTAGGAGGCGCATGTACGGTCGTGTACTTAATAAATCAAGCGTGCGGTTCTCGTGTCATCTTGTATATACACAATGATGTATTATTCCTGTTATCCGAGTACATGAGTGACGGGATAGATAGGGCGACCTCACGCGGTGGGCCAATGTGATAATTGAAGGCATAAGTGGAAGAAGCGGATAACTAATATTTTGCAACATTCGAGTATACTCGTATACTAATTTTTTTCCACAAAATTTTGACAAATCTTGTATTTTACTTCATTTTTGTATTTTTAATTTTTTTTTAATTTCAAATAATTTTTCAGGTCCACAGGCATCCATTAACGCTATATTCCGGGAGTTTTTAAAATGTTAGTTGTCTTCTTCTTCCATTTATGTTTGCAATTGCTTTTTTACAAATTATTACACGTCATTTGTTTCAGCTCTCAATCGCTGTAAAAGCTAGTCAGGAAACCGTTTGAGGATTTAGTTTGTACTTGCTCGTCGTGAAATGAAATCTTATTTCCTTTGACTAAAAGGAAAATATAGATACATATATATTATAATTTGCTTACTCAAACCATCTACAGATGTCATTTAGTATCTGCAGGTACTATTCTAGTAAACTTAATGTTTTATTATAAGGTCTAGGAAACTTTATGTTATATTATAAAAAAGTTTGGCGATATATAGTACGATAATAAGTCGAAGCCTATACATTTACTTTCATGTGAAATAGTCATGAGGATTGAAATATTTACGCGAATCCTGCTCGAAGTCGTGTCTTAATTAAAGTATGGGTGGGGCTTTGAAATGTTTTCGGTTCGCGTGGAACGGGGATCACATAAGTTTTTATGTGCCACTTAAACCCGCGCATAGTGAATTCTTAACCATCACAATATACGGAACCTGTCCTCAGCGGCCACATAAACAATCCCAGTCTAGATGTATAATAAAGCCGTTAAAGTGTATACGCTGAAATATTTTTGAAGAAATGTAATAACTTATATAGACGTGTGGAGAATTTGGATTGTATTGATTCGTTATTGCTATCCTTTATTATGAAAGTGAAGTGTGAAATTAAGTTTGTAGATAATGTGAGATGTATTTAAAATTTAAGTATGACTTCATAACACACGTTTTTATTCGGTACTTTGTAATTAAAGACAAAAGTGGAAAAATAACTAACATTTTGCAACCTTAGAGTTTATACAATTTTTTTGCCATAAAATTTTGTACAATTTTTTTAACTTACCTATTTCATTATTTATCTTCATTATTTACTGTCTAACTATACATCCAACCCACATTATTTTAGTTTCAAATAATTCGGGAGTTTTTAAAATGTTGGTAATCTGCTTCTTCCATTTATGGTTTCAATTATTCTAACATATTAGTTTGAGGTCGACGCTGTGGTATTCTGCATCTCACCATAGATTAGGTTGTACCGGAACAACGGAATTAATTCACTACACTAAAATTACTCATCCACTAGTATGTACTGTATTGATAGTCTGTGTAGTCGAATATAGACTATATAATAGTATAACAAACTATTTTAATTTTTATAATATTACGTAGTACCCTTCACTATTGCATAGTAATTGTGTATCGATGTACTGACACCGCGATTATATTATATTTATTACAAAATTACGAATATATCGTCATCTATCGGAAACTGCAAGGTGAATTTATAACGTCATCTAAACAAAAGCTTGTTCAATGCATCTCGTAATTCTATTAACACTATCGGGTTCTCACAGATAATAAATAATGAAGGTAAATTGAACAATTTCGTGACTACTCGCGGGTGATAGATCAATATCAGAGATCGACCCGGCCGCGCGGACTGTATCGACATAAGCGCTAATGAAAACGTACACTCTCAACCAAAGTTTTCTTTCAAAATGAGCTGTATTTGTGTTAGGACAATATCCAAATCACTTATGTTTCTAACATTAAATCTGAATAGTAAAAAATCACTGCTAATTTATTTTAAAACATTTTATCTGAGACAGGAGAAAAAATGTCTTGTGAAACGTTTTTTTAGATTTTTAGGCATTTTAGGCATATTAACAAGATATTACACTGGCAAAAATCGTAATATTGAGTTAATTAATTTTTGGTACCATCCACCGAATTAAGATATACTAGATAAAGAATAATTTTATTTATTTTTTATTGTATATTCATTCAATGGCTTCAAATACACTTCAATGAAATTTCAAATGAAATTTTATGATCAGAAATAGAAACTGGTTTGCAACAAAAACGTATAGAGAGCGAAATAATTGATTTTAGTAATACAGTCATCAAGGTACATAAAAAGTATTACTGATATGTGGAGGCAAAACAAAGCATCATTGTCATCAATCAAAATCATTGTAGCTTTGCTCGATCGAGACGCGAAACTTTTGAAGAAAAAATACAAGATGATTTGCCTTTCGTATTAAGGCGACGTACAAGAAACGTTAATATCGTATTTGCGAGTTTTACTGTTAAATTGTTATTGTTCCTTACGAATGCAGAAATTCCCATTGTGATTACATTGTAAAAAAAAAATACGGGAACATTCGATCAAATTCGAATGCGAATGTTTGTTTTATTTATATTTTTTTGGAGTGAAGCTATATTTGGTAGCGTTGTGAATTATTTTTTGATTTGGTAAAATCTGTCAAACAAAAAAATCAAACTTGGCCTAAACAAATTACCAGAAGAGAAACTTGGGAAGGAGAAAAAAAATCCATACAAGTTTTGCGACCCATCGCGTAAAACTTGTATAAAAAATATCCGCTTCGATGCGCCCCGTCACGATCTTGTGCTGACGCTGTTTCATTTTTACTTGTGACAGAACTCCCGCTGTACATTAGTCCATACGAGCCTTGTACATTTGAAAATATAGAACGAGTTGCACGATTGATAGATTTGAAATGTCTTATTAAGTCGGGACATCATCCAGCGACATTTACAATTACAAGTTCGACCGTTACACGGTATTGTTTTAATGTATCAAGATAATTCCAGCCGGACCGACTATCTACATCCTTCTCCACGAAGTTGTTTTATAAAGATTCATGATTTCTAGCGAATTCCAGAGGGGCTATCATATTTAGTAGAAAATTTTACCCGCTGATTCCCGCTTAATTTGTTCTCTCCCATTGAAGCATTATCTAAAATTAACCGCGTCTTAAAATATGTTTTTGTAGGTCTCCAGTGTGAATGTGATGTTTTTCCGACCTCAGAAGCAGCCCATCCACCCACCCATCTTTTTTACTAAGTTTTTGCCAAAAATTTTATCGATCGGTTGCTTTATAAGGGCGTCAAGGAAGAACAAACAAACAAACAAACAAATGAACAAATACATTCGCGAATTTATGATATTAAGTTTCGATAGTGTGTGCAATTCATCTCATTATTTGTTTTTTATTTATTTTATTTGTAAACTTATACAGCTAAATAAATCTAAATAATTACAAAGTGAAATCTAATAGCCATTTACAAATTTCTAAAGATAAGCAACAATAGTATATGGTGGTAGTGAGTAAATTAATGAAAAAAGGTTCCAAAAAACAATAATAAAAGTAGCAAAGAGTCATACATAGTTTTAACTGCATACTTTTCATCAAAATCAGTTCAGATAGCTTAACTGAGAAACCTTTTTGGAAGTCGGCTCAAACAAAGACGTAACTAACACTGACATTTGGAACGTTATTACGTAGAATGTTCGACTCGAGAACCTCATTCTCATAATATAATCTACTCAGTTTTTATCCTGCCACACCGCGTCAAGGATTCTGCCTGTAATTTTCTTAATTCCTATAATCAGCGGTTGGGAGCAGGCTGTATCATAACGCTACCAAACACAATTCGCCAGGCGGTGTTTATCCGCGCATTATACTCGAAATCCGCCGCCATCATCGGATGGCGGTTACCAAACAAATAAGATCTCCTCATCACTGTTTATGTCTTCAATTTGAAAGTCGTTGACTTCTGCGTTATTAAAATTATTTTATCTTCGTTATTTCGATTTTATGAAGCTTTTTTTTTAAGTCACAAATTATCAAACGACATTGATAATTTTGTTATGTTTGTAAATTTTCATTTATAGGATACTAGATGACGCTTACTAGTCCGTTGTGCCAAATTAGTTTCATTGCGCGGAAATCGTAATTTTTTTTCGGAATAAAAAGTATCATGTATTCAAAGTATCTCCATGCTGTATTTAACTAAAATCTGTTCAACGGTTTAGGCGAGACGAAGTAACGGACAGACAGACAGATGCACTTATCATATTAGTATGGGTAAACGATCTTTCTAAGATCAGCTGTGTATGCGGCCTCCTGCTACATATTTTAATGTTTCATCGCCAAATCTAGTTTCAATGCAAACTGCCCCTTATCTACATTCGATAACAATATAAAACAGCAACAAAAGATGTTATGATTAAAAAGTGGACAGACTATGATAAGGCGGTATGGATACGTCATTAATTCTGCTATAGCATTCCCCAGTAATGGCCGCGCGGATAGAGGAGTCCCCGCCGCGTTGTTGCCGCTTTAGAAATTAATTAGATACAGCCTCACTACGACCAGGTACTGTCGATTGCATCAGGCATATCAAAAAAATAGATTGCTCAAAAAGAAATCTTATTAAAAAAAAGGGGGTAGTTGGGGCTAAGGTATATCTTTTTGTTCGAAATTATAATATGTAAAAAACAAAAGTTCAATAAGGGTTTTTTAGTTACAAAATGCTAAAACGCTTAAAATAGTTTTTTTTACATTTTACAGGTGAAACGGTTTTGGATTTTTTTTTCTATCAAATATAAAAAATCACATTTCATGATTTTTAAAAAGAAATGGAACAGCTAGTGATATAAATAAAATTTCGTTTTTTGGACGTCAGATCAGTATAAACTCTCTTTCAGTTTAAAAGACTTCAACGCTCTACGCAGCGAACCGAGTGATTATTCGTTGATCTTTGTACGTTACATACATACAACGAATACTTAAAAAACTAAAAGTTTTCTTAAAAAAATAAAAGGCACTTTCTTTGCGAGTGTACTTACAAATTATGTATCGCGAAAGGTTAGAGATTATCTCGAACAAGTAAGTTGTTTCAAAGAAAAACCTCTTGCGTCTAGAAAATTGATACATATGTAACATCTTCCTTTATGGACGCTGTATCACGATTTTAGGTTCGTCGACTTAAAAGAGTTTAAATAATTAAAATTAAATTGAGTCTTTACTTAAATATTTATAACTAAATTTGCTCAACTAATAAATGGCTTAAGTCAATGCTTATGACTATAGTCTATGATAGGTATTTAATAAGTATTCAATTATTAAAAAAATAATGTCAAGAATAAGGGTATCTTAACTAGAACACATTTACGATATATTAACAATAACTATTATTGTGAGCATTTTATCACTTGTACGAGTCTCTTAAAACGAATGAATGAATTTGTACAGAATGTTATTGTAAGATTTATTATATCTTTCTAAAAAACTTCGATCATAGACCGTTACTTCAGCTCCGTTATGGATGCACGAATAATAGGCAATTTAAAATTAATTACACGCGCGGTAATCTCTAATATGTAACGAATTCGATAATATTGTAATATTTAGGAAGTAATTCGTGTTTCAATCGCGGTTTATGCAAGGTATTATCGTTAAAGAATATAGTACGTATCATTAATGGAATAATTAAGGCACAGGAGCGCCACCGCCAAGTCGAAACACTGCCATACCATCTTTACAGGAACCAAATCGCAGCATTTTAATTTTAAAAGTTTCTGAGTTTGTATATTTGTTACTTTTTCACGCTAAAGCGTCTGGACTGATTTTGATAAAATTTGGTGTAAAGACATTTTACTACTACTACAAACTACTTTTTTAATTCATGGTGCGTACCCCACGAATTATAAAGCAAAAACCTGATACTACTGTAAAATATGATATCTTTAAATACATATTTAAGTACTAGGATTTATTTTCTCTCTAAAAAGTCGTGATAGTTTCATGCTAAAGTAAATACTTATTTTACTACAAAAGTAGCAATTTAAAACCCTCGTTGAAAATCTTGTAAAAAAAAACTCTCAGTCGTTTCTCGCTTCGTAAAAGTTCCGTTGAAAACTTGATTTACTTAAAGTTTAAGTATAATTTATTGTTTTGAACACTTCATGTCGCATGCGACATTCTTAATTGGCATAATCATTACACTTCGCGTGTTCATTATCACTTGACCGATATTCCAAGAAGCGAACTATAAATTAATATTTAAAGTCCATCAGATACGAGATCGTGAGGGTTGATCAATAAAAGAAATATCTGCTTAATGCGAGAATTACAGACTCATTTGCTGCGGTGGCTAGCTGTATCTGATCTGACGACACCATCATCTGTCCTAGCTCAGTAGCTTGGGCCTTCAGTTGAATTGTCACAGCTATTTTAGATAGTTTCTAAAGTAAAAAGATTGCTCCTCTACATAATCGTCGAACACAGACGATGACATGCAAGCACGATTGTGAAGAGGATATACTTGCCTCTGTCCAACGATATTCATGTATATTCGAAAAACGTCCGTAGCCTAATGGGTAAGACCTTTGCTTCGTATTCGAGAGGGTACAGGTTCGAACCCCGGTGGAGGCGTGTACCAATGAGACATTTTCCTATCTCAAGTACAAAATTCGGACGCTCAATGCTGTAGGAGAGCCATGCTTCGGCACGAATGGGCCGACTCGATCAGACCACGGTCTCACAGAAAATTGACTTGAAACGGCGTTGTGCTTTGTTTCGTTCAGTGAGTGAGTTTACCGGGTGCCCAACTGCCCTGATGCCCTCTATCCATATTCCCATTACCTATTTCCTCATAAACGCCGGCAACGCACTTGCGACTCCTTGGATATTACGAGTGTCCATGGGCGACGGTAGTTTCTTTCCATCAGGTAACCCGTCTGCTCACTTGCCCCCTGAATACCATAAAAAAATATTTGCCTTTGATCGGCAAGTTAGCAAAGTACTACGTTAGATTATGTCGTGGACGCTTGCACGATGATCGTAACAAGTAACTAACATAGAACATAGTCGATTATGTATAGGCTGCATGCAGCATTGAAAATCAGTATCTGGCATAGTTATATCAGATTCAGTAAAACTTTTGAATACTGTCATGATAAAAATTATTGATGGCTAGTTATAAACTTTCTAATCTGCATCTTTTATACTCTTTGACCGACTTGGAAACAAGGAGGATCTATGTTCGGCTGTACCTACATATATATTTTTAGTATCACCCATCAGCTGTCATATCCCTATTAATGGGAAAGTGTGTTTGTTTGTCCTCTCTTCACGATCTAAGTAACCAATCGACTTGATTTCTGACATAGACTAGCTGAAAGGATAGAGAGTAAAATAGGCATCTTTTGGTTTTGAAAAAAAAATGTTTTTGGAAAAATCGTATTATATACTATTTCTGGAATTAAACGTGAACGAAACCACGGCCAAAGCTAGTAGCTCATAATTAAATTAGCTAGAGAAATATTTGAGTTTAAGCCGAATTATAAATGTAGCGCTATTCAAGAATACTATCATATATATTCTTATTTAACTATCGTATTCTTGGTATGATTTTACTACATAGAATTAAAATAATACGTTGTTTGTTTCAGGTAAGCACCTGCTTTTCCGAGAGAGGCTAATGAGTTCGTAATTTTATGTTTCTAACGCCTAATCAGAACGTATAACGAGCGTACTCCAAATTTTATGTTTACTTCGAGATACCTGAATAAAGAGTTTACCGAGAAAGGCGTTAATACTATTTACTCATTTGCAATAAATTCTTTATACTCGTTTTATACGTGTAGGGAAATACAGCGCGGGCATTTATGGTCTAATGCATTTCAGTTGATGGATATTTCTACCGCGTATTGAATATCGGAGCGCTCAATACTCAATAACATACGACCTGGGAATAAATGTAGGTGCTTTAACTTGACTGTATTTACAGCAAATCGAACGTGCGTTAACTTTCAAAAGCGCGTAATATTTCATTTTTTTATTCTACGTCCTGCGATATTAAACGGCGAGTAGTTAAATGGTGTGATGGATTACGTATCAAAGGACAGTAATGACTTTACCGCTGGATATTTTCATACTTGTTGAATAGTTTATTCGAAAAAAATTAAACATACGAGTAAGTGAAAGGAAAAGAAATGTTCACCCGTTACCAGGTCATTTTGAAAAAAAAATTACAGACTTTAACCATAAACGAGTATTTCGAGTATGATTATCGCGTCACGTCAAAACAATAGTGTGCGTAGCGTTTTATTTATTAAAAATATGCAATATTAAGGTATATTTTAAAATAATATTGGTATTCCAAGCTTCTACTCCATATCAACCATAGCTACGAGAAATTTCATGCTTTTACATCAACGCGTGTTTCTTAAAAAAGGGTACAAAGTTTTCAGCTCGCGTATACAAAATATAGGTACAACAAACATACGAGTACAACAATGGACCTCGTTTGTACTTTATAAGTAAATTAAAAGATATGTTAATAGGTAAGTTTTAATTTATTATGCCAACAGTCGTTAAACTGCCAAACTTGATTTAGATCCGCTTGGGTGTTTCAAAATTAAAAGCAACTTTAAAGATACTGATTTTAATAAGTTTTTGTTCTAATTAATGACCAGAGGTCAGTGTACATTTACAACATATTATATTTTTGTACTTTTGTTGCTAAAATAAGAAAAAAAAATATAGGAAAAATTCTATTTTGTTCGAATTTATAATCCCAAAAACACTTCCATGAATAAAGGAATTTAGGCAGTATATATTTTATAAAGTTCTTTTGTATTCATGTGAAGGTAAGAGATTTTCAAGGCTTTTCATAAAGAATCCTTTGCAATAAACACGCTCGACGAAAGCTCCTATCTGTTATAAGAGATTAGCATTAAAAACCAAGCGTATACATTCTGCCCACATATTCGTCGATAGCTAATACTGAATAATCTTCGGTGTTTCCTCAGATGGCTTTTCTAGAAAGTGCTTGTTTTTCAAAGCAAATATAATTCACTTTTTTTGTAAATATCGTCTATCTAATATTTTGATATATTTATTCCACTATTTTTTATCATATTTAGTGGGCAAGCAAGCAGACGGGCTACCTGATGGAAAGCAACTGTGGTCGCCCACGGACACTGGCGTCACCCGAAGAGTCGCAAGTGCGTTGCCCGCCATTATGAGGGAATAGGGAATGGGAATATGGATAGGGGGGATAAGGGAAGTTGGGCTACCGGTGAACTCACTCATTGAACGAAGCATAGCACAACGTTGTTTTACCCCATTTTCTGTAAGGTCGTATTATCACTCTGGTCGAGCCGGCCTGTACTTGCCGAAGCATGGCTCTTCCACGGCAATGAGCATCCGTAGTATGTACTTGAGATTGGAAAATGTCTCATTGGTACACGCCTCCACCGAGTTACGAACCTGTACTCTCTTGAGTGCGAATCAAAAGTCTGACTCACTAGGTCACGAAAGCTTGACAGCAAATTTTATGTATTAATAATATACTAACTGTATATAAAATACTAACTGTGGCTCATTGAAAACTTTACATTTTGACTAGAAACTGCATCATGTCTTCTTCTGACACTAATACGTTATTTACTCAAACAGACAGACACGCAATAATATCTATAATTAAGTCGTACTTTTACGCGATTTTACAATTAAACGCCAGTGAAGCCGCGAATGTATAGAATATTGATCCACTACAAAAGATTCAACAGAACTTGATGAGCAAGCTCTTACGCCGTGCAAAACAAAGAAAAAAAAATCCACGCTTTTTACAGTGTATCAAGTTACATAGTTATTTTCGCGTCATAAACCTAGCGATTTTAATTCTTATCTCTAAAGTATAAATACGAAGACAAAAGCCTATCCACGCTCCTGTTTTATTCGTCAAGTCGCATGTTGTATGCAAATAGTCGCTTATCGTGCCCCCCGCGCGGCCTACTTTATGACGGACTTAAGCTCGAGTTATGACAACTCTAACTTGTAATAATAGTTCGCAGGCAATTTGGGCTGTAATGCGTTGTAATAAAGCCGACTTACGCGTGGCTGCCGACGTGGAGACAGGGAAATATGACACGCTCGTTGTACGCGCTGTGGAGCCGATTCATCTCTGAGTTATTGTGTTGTAGGAAAAGTGTATTGGCCAGAATTGTCAAGTTTTTGTCATTTAAGAAAAAAAAGTATTGTGATATAATAGCCTATAGCCATTATAGGCAGTAAACCAGTAACCCGAATAAGAAGTGTTTACATTACCTTTCACGTTATGTGTCACATAGGCCAGCGCGCACCTTGACGGTGCCGAGTTGAAGGCATGCTTAAGTTAACGTTCCGATCCTCGTTGCAAGCAGCCGCGACACATTAAGAAAATGCCACTTTCTGACATAAGCACTAGGTTTCATTTTCTAATGACGTCTGTCTAGCCTGCCCATGACGCGGCTGCCATGAAGTAGCGTAGGGCAAAATCAAACCTATTGTTTGTGTCATAAAGTAGCATTTTGTTTGATTTTTTATGTGTTGCGGCTGTTTCCAGCGAGGATTGGAACGTTACCTTTACAGCTCCAGACAATCTGTCAGTTTTTTTGAAGTCAGCAAAAGAATTCGTTTTGTTTATCCTGCTATAGCCGCTCCCCTAGAAACTACGCTGTTTCATAATATATTTTTATTCAGTAAACAATAAATAATCGCTGCTGTTTCTTGGTGGACAATTTCGAGTTGTAAATCGATACTCATTTAAGCGTCGCATACTTACAATAATTGCGAAACGAAATAAAGGCAAGGACTGGCAGTACGTTTTCCCATAAAAGATTTCCGTCGTATATAAAATTACCTCTGTCAATACGAATTTATATCAGAAACTTAACTTTAAATTTTACACCAGAACATGGTTTTACATCGGACGTTGTAAAAATAAAAGTCTCTTAATTATAAACCTTATCGTAACGGCGTATGAGTCACGACGAGAGACGAAATGTTTTATTTTATTTTGCGAGAAAACCACTGAAATTTAATGCCTATAGTAGCATGAGATCTTGACGCCGACCATCCAGAGATTTATTAAAGCGCAGAGCTATCAATAACTTAATGAATGGAATGTTTTTTTTACGAAATTAGGTGTCTAACGAGCAAACGTATCATCTAAAAGTCGCATGTGCGTTGACGGTTTGGTCGTTTTTAAGAAAAGATAAGCAGAATTTATATTTGGAGGAATAGAATTAGGCTTAAACGCGATAAAAAAACACGATATAAACTGTGTTATGTCGTGTGACAAAACACAGTAGAAGCGCTGATTTACGCCGGGTTTATGTAAAGGTTTTTCATCGTTCAAGTTGGCCCACTGCCGAAGCTCTCCCACGACATTCTTTTATTTTTCAATTATTGTTAAAAGTTACTATAAATAAGTAGATACAACTCAAATAACTTTATTTTCTGAGGAGTAGGAAAGTAAGAAAAACCATACATTTCTAATTTTCTGTATCTACGAAACTATAATGTCGTTAAAAAAATTAAACTTGACACTTTAAACAGCTACAAATACAAGTAGCTACAAACCTAACCATACAAACAAAATTAGTGCTTCCAAAAATCGTATACGTAGAAACTCACTCTCACAGTTTTGGTTAATTTCGGTTCGTAAATATTCGTGCATTTTCGTGTGTCATTACCGCGGCATGGCGGGCAAAAACCGTGTCGGCGCGCATCCGCCGCCGGTCGCCGCAATTGGGCGCCGCGCTGCACGCTCATTGGACGCGCCGCCCGCCCCCGCCCTCCGCCGCCCTCTGCCGCCTGCACTGCGACTACGCTATCATTATTTAATAACTCCACCCCCTTACAGTTTTAATTATACAAACAAAAAGATTTTATGAATTTTCTCCAATCGTTCTGTTTTTGAATAATAATGGTACATGGAAATAGTTTTCCTGCGGCTCGTGTTCAAATTTACGAATCCGCACTAATAATAAGAGTGCCATTTGAGTTTACAAATAAATTATTCAACGAGATGTTGCTACTTATATTTTAAATGGATATAAGCACTGGTTTTTCCTATCATTATATTTTTATATCTCTATAAGGCAGCGACTGAGCCAACGTTCTAATGCTTCATTATAATTCTATGTTGGTACACCAAGAATTCGTGACTGCCAGAATTATAATGTGTCATACAATGAGGGTTTTCCCTAAATAAAAATATATTTAAGTAAAATTCGTTTATCACTATGGAACGTATTTCTTTTCCTGGATAAAATGTATAATCTGTCCTTCCCCGGGACTCAAAGTATCCCCATACCAAATTTTGGCAAAATTGGTTTAGCGGTTTGGGTGTGAAGAGGTAACAGACAGACAGACACACTTTCGCATTTATAATATTAGTATAGGTCTATTTTTGTGGAATGCTCGTGCTGTAAGCATCCTGCAATTATTTCTTCTTTAACTCGCAGAATTGATAACGAATATGAAAACCATAAAAAGCAGAGTTTTCAGGCTCTATCTGTGGTTACACTACCTTTAGGGCAGGGAGTAATGGAGATCACGTACCCAATCTGATTGAGTTCGGCGTCTCATTTCAATTTGACGAATTCCCGTAAGTGTGAGTGAGACAGAATTAATAAGAGCTTAACCGCAACTCCATCATTAGAGGTTATTCAGAAACACGGAGTAGAAAAAGATAGTTGTCAATGGACACACTGTAATAACCAAATTGTAAGGTTGCGTGCACAAGTTTTGTTTGCAGATTGAAAAGCCTCTTCATATTAATATATGTTATCCTTGTGTGCATCTGTTTGTGACTGAACTCCTCTTAAAATTATGAAATTCCTGAAATTATTTGATGTAAATTTTTGTGTATACAACCCTTTATCAGGGATATATATGACACTTTAAGTTTTATCACTTACGTTTGTTTTGTGTATATGGTGTACCCTGTATATGGTGGCCTTGAGTATGTACACCCTGTATATGGTGGACTTGAAAATGGTTTTAATTCACAAATCAAAACCGGCAAGACAACGTCTGTCGTGTCTAGTACTGTTATAAAGTATGATAAAATAGACAATAAAATATTTTTAACATACGTTAACGTGTTGCAATTAGAACTTAAATATAGACAAAGTAGTTGTAAAACATTAAGATCTAAAAGAAAGTAATGTTCTTTTAGTAACGCTACATTAATGTTCATAATAATTTTATTTATATTGCAAGGTTTGTAAATACATACAAGTATATAAAGGTACATTATTAAAAGATAAAAATTGTTATGAAACAGTGTAAACTCCGCCTAAAAACTTAAAACTCTGTCTTTGGAAACGACTGCGGAAATTCTGGGCGCCGTAATCACTGGGAATTGTAAGAAATAAATGGATTTTTATTTTTTCTTTTCCTCTTGCGGAGTTGTAAGTAAATTGTTTTTTGTTTTCAGAAACACTTGGCTCGTTATTATGGGTAATTTGACGGCCGATATGGTCTGGACAAAATTATAAATACTTACCTACAAGTTGTGAACAGTTAGGGTATGCACCTACTTGTAGTTATGGTATCTACAAGTTATAGTAAACTTTATTTTGTAGTAAATTATATGTTGTTTTTTATCCTCTATAATATGAGTTGCGCTTAGCGTTGGTTTAACTTATTATGGGAATAATTAATTAGTTTTGCCGATATTATCTAAACTATATATCAAAACTAAATCGAAGATTATTTTAAGTTTATTTATCAGAATCAACGCCAAAGTCGGGTACTCAAAATACGAAAGTTACGAAATTAACAACTACTTCACCCATACTTAAAGCCTTATTTCGCATGCAACAGGTAGGTATTTCTTAATGCACCCTAAGCGTTTATCATTCCATTATGGATCAATTACTTGCATCAGTAGTGACTACTCTGCCTCATTCTGTCGCTCTGAGTGCTATAATATATTACTAGTATCACTTATTCGTGGTGGAAATTCACGATCCGAGAACCAATACGTATGCAATTTGATAGACGCTGCCAGCTAAATTTCGACCTAAAGCAGAACGCACCAAGAGACATAGTCTCGTGAGACGAACGCATTTTGCTAACAAGTATAAAATTGATTCCGACAATTTCTCTGTGTTTAATTTTTCCCTCTAGCAACACACTCATAAAATATGGTAACTACTGTAAAAATCTTTAGCATATATTAAAATATTATTATAAGGAACCGATTTTAGTAGTTTAAGAAAATTATAGGCATCTTACATGGTCTGTAGGTCTGATCTGATGATGAATCTGAGTTCTTCTTGGTCGCAGTGGCGTGCTCCGAAAATAAGTAGTTTTAATATAGCTGGAGGTCACCCTGTTTTTGTGAATTTCAACAATTCGATCATAAATATTTAAATAAATCGTGTAGAGGAGCTTTAAAAATATAATCTATTCTCAATTCAATCACATACTTTAATTTGGCATAAAGGTCTTTTTAAAGCATATTTCATTAAAGTATATTAAAAAACAATATTAGTGTTCGACGCTCCTCCCCCATATCAACTATAACTTGGAGAATTTTATGCTTTTACATCAACGCGTCTTTTGTAAAAAGGGGTACAAAGTTTTCCGCTCGCGTATTAATATAAAGATTTTTCAAACATTATTCAAACTAATAAAAGCAAAACTGTGCTAACACTGTCTGTGCTTAAAACCATCTAGCTTGCTCAATCTTTTAGCAAAAAGAATAATACACCTGAACTCGAAATTACAATCAGCAAATAGGAACATACGTTACAACATTCCACGACACCATCGTCATTTTCTACGAACAAACAGATAAACAGATGTAAGAACACGATATATTAGTTTTAGAATTCATAAGGAGCAAAAAGTCGTGATCGCGATGCCATGGGCTCCGTCCTCCACAATATATGGCTGGAAAATCTTACATTTGGAATTTCATATTTCGTTTACTTCTATTTGAATTTGCATTTACTCGGTAACGTATTTTATTTACAAACTTGTGGGTCAAAGATTATAATATATCGCTGTAAATCATCACTGTATCTTTCTGTTTCATAATAATAAATATATATATATCAGTTAATGTTTTAATACAGAGATTTGTAAATATAATTAATTTTACTGATCAGGTTTGAGAAATTCAAAGATTTATTTTATAAAGAAATTAATTTACACATATTCAAACACATTCATAGGTCTAGCTTAGCTCTGAGGTAGCAAATTCTTCTATATTCGATCTACACGTTACAAAAGTAGTTTAAACAGTTTAAGCTACTTTTTTGGCGCATAAGTAATAATAATAGTAAAACTAGAGCTATATATTTTTCCCAAATGGAATACTTTTTTGATAATGATAGCACACCAATTAACAATTCAATTATCAAACACAACTGATAACGCTAAAAAAGGCGGCGCATTGACTTTATATGAAATTGAAGAAATAGTAAGGGGGATATATTTGTGGGGATAGTTATAACGCTGCGTCGATCAGCAGTCACGATTCCCGAAGATATGTGGCGGTTCTCAAGCTTCCAGCTTTTATGAACGGACGTAATGTGCGCACGTAAAGAATATTAACTTGTTCTGTCATATGGATTTAGAGATATTCGTATACATCTAATCACGAAGCTAACAATGGAAACCGTACCGGCTTATGAGGATTCGAATCTTCCGAGATCTGTTGAATTGGTAATGAACTTTGGGCATGGAAATTTATATTTCTAATAGGTATACCATTTTCCAGGACCATTCAGATATTTCGAAGTTAAAAAATAGTAAGTTAGTGTTATCCAAGCCGCCCGCAACCAAAAGCGAATGCCCTGCAAGCCGGTATCGACACCACAAAAAGGATGCAATATTACGTTTCATTTGATATATCCGAGTTGTAACGATAAGTGCAGTATAATGGTGCAACTCGAGTAATCAAACGGATTTCGACTAACTCGATCCTTTTTTCGTTTTCGGTGTAATTTTGCGGTGGCTACGATCTCACCCACGAGTGATATCTGTGATTATGTGCAAACTTCTTTGAATCGATTTCGAGGTTCTGTGCGATCTCATAATCGCATTGTTAAAGAGAAATCAGGCTTGAAGTTTTTACTTATTACTTTCAATATTATCTGTTGATGTCAGGTAGATAATTATATCAAAAATATATAAATTATATTTATAAACATATCTTTTTAAAATTGTTAATGAATTGCAAACTTGCAAACTTAACATAGTAGTCAAAAGTGGTTCCGTACTAGTAAGGCAAATGGGATTGTGTACGCGTCACGGTGTATGATCACGTAGCAGATTATCTCGTATGAGATGACGTGAGAAACATTTTACACATAACAACCTCCGTTTCACGAGGGTAATGGCTTTAGATATACCAGTAATCGCGTAAACTATTCAGTTTTCTCTTAAAATATACGAACAGTTCATATAATGTACAGTTGAAACAAAACTTCCTCCTTTTTGGAGTTGCCTAAAGCTTTCAGGTCCTGAAAAATGAATATGCTTTCAAAAAAGTTCACTTAGTATAAGTTATTAAAATTTACTTAAGCGTTAGTTAAATAATATTTATTATTATAGACTAGCTTTTGCCCGCGACTTCGTTCGCGTGGACTTTAGGTTCGTCCCGTCTTCTAGTAATAAGTAAGAAATACGGTAACTAAGCACTGCAGAGCCCTAATCATAGGCCTGTAG
>JAOTAV010031075.1:0-46723 GCA_026546445.1 Cyclargus thomasi
CCGTGGTGCTTTCCCTTTAGTTCTTTGACTTTCGGTCATTGCAACTTTGTGCTGTCTCCCGCTTTGTTTTGGGGAGGAAATTCTACTACTTCCTACTCCTATCTTCTCCTGATTAATTTCGTTGCGCGTCCCAAGGCAGTTTGAGCAAGTCCCTCGGCTCCCTGGGATCATATCTGAGGGTTTTCGTGGTTAGATACCGCTGTCGATCCTGGTGACACAGAAGATGCAGTGGTGGGAATGTGTGGTGGGCCAAAGCCCGTTAAAAAAAACCATTTACGTTCTCGCACTCGGGCGGTCTCACTGTGTCCCCGCGAGAGTGTACTTGCGAGATATTATTCATGTTGTAAAATACATCATATTATCTATACAGTACTGAGTGCGAGATTTGGTCACTGTTTTCTGTGAAGGTGCTGTTAAGTTAACTAGAATTTGTATGGCATCGGTTTTGTAATTTGCCAGCCACGTTTACGATAAGCAATGATTAAAACTTTTACTCAGCACTGCTATTAGTAAAATTTGTATGTTCAATAAATTTGGAAAAGTATAATAATTGTAATTTTATTTGTGACGACAATAGTGACGAGATTCCTTTTTTTTTAATTAGGGTCCAAAAAATCAAACGGTGACCCGTTTGATTTTTGGACGCAAATTTTTTGTTGTTGGTACAATTGGATATTGATCTCAATATCCAATTGTACCAACCGGCCAATCTCAATATCCAATTGTACCATATGGCCCACTGCGCCGTGTGCCCGTTCACCTACCGTAGGAGTGGGGAGTGTAAAATAAACTAGAGTAGACTAATTGGCGACCAGTCGCCTTTTAAATTTTTAGCAGAATACAACTTATTTTTTGCCCCTCTGTCAACATCATCACATCAACATCCACACACTCAATTCCTGTACTCACTTCACTCAGCTCCGTACCAAATCCACTTTTTATGATAATTAAGAGGCAAGAGAGCAGACGGGTTACCTGATGGTAAGCAACTGCCTTCGCCCATGGTCACTGGCGACATCCGAAGAGTAGCAAGTGCGTTGCCGGCCTTTTATGAAGGGATAGGGGATAAGGGAAGTTGGGCCACCGGTAAACTTACTGAACGAAACAAAGCACAACGCCGTTTCACGCCAATTTCTGTGAGGCCGTAGTATCACTCCGGTCGAGCCGGCCCATTCGTGCCGAAGCATAGCTTTGGGCTGCAAAAAAAATGAAGTCTGATGTTTATGTAATGTAGTAATGAACACCCGGACTTTGTAGATCCCACACGAAGAACTCTCGAGAAATATTATGGCCTTACAGAAAACTGTCGTGAAACATAGTTGCTCTGTTTAGTCCATTGAGTTAACCGGAGGACGAATTGCCTACATCTCGTTAATGGTGTCACCTCGGAATAAAAGATAATTTAAAAATCAAACCTCTCAAAACTTGTCTCAAGACCTATCGAAGAAAGGTATGGATAAGGTCGAGGAGAGGTGAATTGTATGTTTACTTTTATGAATGTAGAAATAGGCATAAACTAAGGAAAATAGTAGGGTATAGGTACCAAATTTTTGGTTACGTTAAATAATAAATACGTGATATCATTTATTAATTAAATAAAACACATATTATACAATTAGAATGTTAACTAAATTCACTAATGTCATTGACATGTACATACATAACTTTCATTATTTAAATAAATATTGTCAGTAAGAGTTAAGAAAAAATTATACTATCACAATATAGAAAATAAGTGATTACTGTAGAAAAAAAGCTAAAATAAGAAAGGAACATTGTATCAAAACGAGACTAAAGACACTGAAGGTAACTTTGACATATTTTTTAAACATAGTGGTGATAATGGTCGAAGTTATTTTTATATCTTAACTACACTGTACCGCGCCTTAGGAACATGGAACGGGGCAGGGAATGGTTAATAATACTACCGCCTTCAGCGTTGTAACGCAACCGGTAATTATGGAAACCCTTATAACCAAGGCGAGGTATAGCACCATGGTCAAGCTATTACAGATTTTGCACGTTCCAAAATACAGCTAAGTATATTAGCCGGTATTCACGATGTCTAGAATAAGCATTGATTCATTTCAAGTCCAATGAGAACTTTGGTCTAGTTTACTGGGCCACACTTTGGAACACACTCCTTATAATCTCGATTTGACAAATGCATTACAGTCACGTAACTAAAACATTTCAAGAGAGGCACACATTAGTGGTACATAAGGAATAAAAAAAAAACAAAAAAATACTTCCAGCTTTTATCAAAAAATCTAACACAAAGATTATATACAACATAGTAAATTGATATTTACTTGTGATTTATTCTTGAATATGAACCAGCGAATTGAATATATACCACCAGATGTGTTTTAAAAACCTTACAGTTATAAAAATTAAAGTTAATTTACCAATGAGTATTAGTAGGTTGTATTATGTAGGAGTTTTAAATAGTGCCATCAAACTGTGTTATTCTACTTTCTTATTGGGTCCTACTAATAAAAATAGCAACACTATATACTACAGACAATATTGAACAGTGTTTTGGCATGATCAAGCGACTAATCCACGTGTCGGACAGGGGTACAGTAGGTTATTTATAAGTCATCGTCGCGTCGCATCAATATCATCTGTGTTTTAATAATTTTATTCTTATTAGTAAGTAGCCAAGTCTATAAAGTTTATTTTCAATCCAGAGTAAATGAATCTTTATCACAATAATACTGATTCATATCATTTCACTAAATGAAAAATTATAAGTAAATTATCACTTTTTTTAGATGACAAAATAACAGTTTGCCATAAAAGTTATAAATGTTTTCATTTAAACTTTTTGTGTTTAATTAATAGTTTTATAATTTCATTATAAATGAGATACAAGTGAACATTCCTACTTGAATCGGTTTAAATCCGCCAGTGAACTAGGTATGCAACATCGAAAAATGGAAAAATTCACAAGGATTGAGCATTACTTGCTTTAGATTACCTTTGTAGGTAAAACATGTTTTACCACTCGACCAAATTAAGATATTTATATGATCGATTTATATTTTACATTACGTACATTCTAATAACATTTTTTAATATTTCTGTAAACATAATCATAATTAAGAAATTAATTATGCATATAAGATACAAAAACAGTTATTTTTGTAAGCAGAAAATATATTACATTGATTTTCAGAAGAACATAAAGTAATACATATCCTGAAATCATGGTTCGGTTAAAATTTTTTGGAAGAAGCGTGAAAAATACCGCTTATATTAGATCTTTATTGTTTATATAGTATATCAACACGCACAGTTACTATTAGAAAATGTAAGATAATATTACAAGCTGTATTACATTCAGAAGCGATTATATTAAAAGAGCACTATATTACAAATATAAACATTAACAAATACACATATTTGGTTAAGTCGCGGTTGTCTTCAATAATAGTTTTTGGTATTGCTTAAAAAAATGTATGCAGTTTAATATCAGTGTAAAAATATTAACGTGTGCTTCAATTGCTATATTCACAATATTTCAGAGCGTAAAAAATGAGAAGCAATTTCGTCATATCCGAAAATAGGACGGACTTCAAAATCTAAAATAATAGCAGCGTTTCGTCATACGCGAGCGCACATAGGTCTATAATTGAAAAAATCATTAAAAAAAAGCCGTGAAACAACAGATAAGCTAGATTGTGATAATCAACTAAATATTAAACTTACTTTTTAAGATGATTTAAATTTTGACACAACACCGCTGCAAAAACATGCAGTATTGCTAAGTATCAGTATAGTTTCTAAAGGGTCGCAGTGACACCAGGGCCACAACAGCCCTGCCAATCGAGAAAGGACAAAAAAAAAGTATAAATAATAATTGTGAACTAGCTGAGATCAGTTTCAATGTGATTGTGTAGAATTTTTATAACATTTATCTAATTTAAATTCGCTATTTCGCCCAGCATTTCCAGACGTGATATGGGACTTAGCCTATTATAGTACAGAGACGATTAAGGCAAGGCAGTCAGTGTTAATTGGTAGCATTCGGGTCAGTTCACATGAAGACACAACATTCCTTTTAATATAAAATCCATTATATTCTGATTTGAATATAAAATCCGTGAACGGTTTAGAGTGATGCGAGTCCTGTTACATACGAGTATGTCAACATTTTCAAATATCGTATAGTTTTTCTTGATGTAAACTGATCCTTGAAAATAGAAAATTCATATTCATTTCTAAAAGTAGTTAAGAGTTAAGTCCTTACTTCATTTAACTCAATTTAGACGTGTAAATAGAATCAGTAAATATGTTGTAAAGTTGTTGAAGAAAAGTGGAAAACTTATAATTAGTTTATATCTTGTTAAGATTTTTATTTACACGTCTAAATTAGGTTAATTTGAGTAACGACCAAAGAACGCTGGTAGGTATATACATTTTAAATTAATCACCGACAATTACACAGAACGCCATACATTTGGTTTCTATAGATTATTTAGATTTGTTATAATACTGAGTTATAAGACGTGATTTAGCGACGTATCTAGACGTATAAGTGCCCTATTAACTTGTAATATTAAAACCTTCGCCCCTTAAGTTTCCATTGCTTATAACTAACTACGCCACTGACAAAGGCCCCGCGTGATTGTTAAGTATCTTTCTATATTTTCAATAAATATTCAGTCAGATTTTGTCATTGCTTTGTAGTAGAATTTTTAAGTGTAAATTGTTTTATACTACTGGCTTTATGGTCCATTAATGTTTTAATTGAAAAGGAAACGTGATACGTTGTGCATAATTATAGGAACAGGAATTTCAATTTTTTATTATTAAAGGTGAGACCACACTGCGCAACATAGGGCTTTACATTTAATACAATTATTGAAATCTTGTCGTTTTAACGTCCCGTCGCATCCAGATTTGTTTCACCTCACCTTCGTTAAAAAAAAGAACCTTTTTACATAATTTTTTAAAGGCTTCAGACTTTTCTCATAAAAATAATTTAATATGTTTTGTACTAGAAATCATTATTTAATAGGCACTAAAATTATTATAATGTATTTGTTCAAAATGTATCATGTTGCTACATAAATGTTGTATACCTCTATATTTAATCTCTTTCTGATGTTTTCCATTTATTGTTATATATTCATATTATTTTAAATATTTTGGTTAGGTTAAAATGTATAAAATATAAACCTAAACAAAATAAGGCAATATTATTGTTAAGTTAGAAATCATCTTACTTGGTTGGTAAGATAAAACCAATTTCAAGTCTTTCTGATATTATTGCCGTTCTAAAAGTTCTTGGTCTAATTTTGAACATCGAATATCAACGCTTTTTATCTAGTAATAAATACAATATATAAGACTAATAACACAATTAATGTAAAAATGTCTTATCCATTTTGTTCTTGACATATCCGTTAATCGATTCGGGTAAATCCTATAATAATACAGTCCGATGTAGTCTTGGCCTAATGAAGAACAAAATGTAAACATCGTTCTGATTTGTTCTCAGTTCGACGTTTTGATGTATGACAATTAATTTGATTGTATGACAATTTTTGGCAATCGTGTTTGTTTTATTTTTTTATCAAGGCAAGTAATTTCTTTACAAGGTGTTGCACGTCATGCTATATTTGCCATGGCGTGACAAGACATACAACAGTAAAGTATTTTCTCAGTAAAAAGTATAACGGACACGAATATAGTGAAAAAAGAACAAAATTTCTTTCTGATAGGACCGATAGCAACTCTATTATTGGTTGACAATATAACATTATCGGCGTAGTCCATAAAGTCAATTTACTACGCTTCGAATATTTCCATCGCTCATTTTGTGGTAGTTTTTCATAAATTAAATTTGTATCAGTAGCATACATTTACTTTTACTCGTTTTTATGGTAACTGGTACTAGATATACCTTCTGTCTCTACTACCAAGGCAAACTAGAAACATACTTTATGCACCAAAGACTTTTAACATGCGTGACGTCATCGCTATTAGTATGTACAGCCTCCTAGACAAATGGCAAGCGATTGCCGTTTACGAAAGTCGGCTTCCTTTTTTATGGGTGTGACATATTTGAACGAAAAGTCACGTGATCTAGTCGTTGTTTGAAAATGTCAATCCCATACAAAAACAAGCCAAGCGATTTTCGCGAACGATATTCGGTTG
Source organism: Cyclargus thomasi (assembly GCA_026546445.1). Taxonomy (NCBI): domain Eukaryota; kingdom Metazoa; phylum Arthropoda; class Insecta; order Lepidoptera; family Lycaenidae; genus Cyclargus; species Cyclargus thomasi. Next base: position 6,169 of record JAOTAV010031075.1, read on the forward strand.
CCACTTCTCTAGGGGGCCAGTAAGTATACTTATCGATAGCATGAACACTGAACATGAAAAAATCTTTGTGTGTAACTTTTAGCAGAACTGCCTAAGAACGTACTCCGGTTAAAGAACAATTAGAACTTTTAAGTATGTATACATGTCTTGTTCACTCGAAGTTAAATGTTATCGCGTTAAGTATATTGCGATCACGTTTTGGACTTTTCTGTGAAAATTGCATCCATATGAAGTATGAAGTAAAGAACAAAACCGAAATATTTAACTTGTATCTTAGGCAGCTCTGCTCGGGTGCCTATACTTTCCACAGCCTGACCAACAATATAAAAACCTATGCTGTGAGTGCTTAAACTTACAGCTAGTACTGCTGAATGGTTCATTTGGGACCTGTTTCATTGTGAATTACGGAGAATCTGTCAAAAAAGTTGTTGATAGCCTAGTAAAAGTTTTAAAAGTAAGCTGTGATACAGGCCCTTAATTTCGGAAAATATTTCAATGGTAACCGACATATTTATTAATGCACGTCTATTGACACTGAAGGTTTTTATATACCTGATCAAGCAAATCCAATACCAAATTACATCGGCCACAGTCGACAGAAGTTAGGTACCAGTGAGCACCGCGCGTGCTATTTGCGTGCGCGGGCGCGGGCGCGGCATCAGACGAACTCCTGATGCTGAAGGGCAACTGACACCTTGTAGAGGCTCTCCATCATGAACGACAGGTTCTGGGACAGCTCGTTCACGGGACGAGTGATGGCCACCATATCTGAAAAGTAGAAGAGATTTTATAAATCCATTTTCAATTTAATTATGCCTATTATTTCATGACAATTTAACACCTGTTAGGCCAACATATTTATAGCAAATGCTTCAAATTATTTTATTCTATGCATTTGGAATTCTCGTCCTGGTGCATCAGATAAATCTTTAATAAGACATTTAAATCTTTAATTTTATTGTTTATTTTATTTTAAGATACATGGAAACCTTACAGCTACAGATATAATGTAATAAAAAAAGGAATAGCTGATGAAATAATTAACAATTTTAAAAACTCCAATTAACATATTAATACACAACATTTTACATTTAAACAAAATAACAATAGGTGTGGCATAATTCAGCTGATAATTAATTTATTTGTCATGAATCATTAATTTATTGCAGACTTCTCTTCTATGATAAACTTTTATCAAATTAAAGTTAGTAACTACTAAATAATATCGCAGAACGGGTCATCAGTTTTACCCAGCTAGCTTTACCTGGGTGTGCTTGAGCGAGGCCCTTGCAGTAGACGTGCAGTAGACTGGTCACGTCATCTTCCGGCAACTCTCCTCTCTCCAGGATTCTCTCCGCATTCCTGTCCCGTACCAGTGATAAGGCTGCACCCCAACTAAACAGGAGAGAATACATTTGCATCCAATCATCTTACTAGTTGTGCTCCACGGTTGTACGCACATAAAAATTCTATGAGGAAATCCCGTATGCCTGCTAGTGTACTCCACGTCAAATATTTTAAAATCGGCCCAGCCGTTTAAACGTGAAAAAGATAAAAACATACAAACTTTATTTTTGCGTTTTAATACAAGTAGAATAGACCTGCTTGTATTGGTCTGTAAGCTTAGAAATTTTATAGGACAGACAACATTTTGTATTTTTATTAATTTAAATTATTAATAGCAAATAGCAACTACTTACAATATTAGCATTAACTCATACCAGGTTCTCAAGATCAGCACATACATGCTAGTGTTGCATTATGATACTGTACATACATAGATATACACTCTCATCGCCCCTGAATGCACTTACGATTACAGTGCACACCAAAATATTTAACGTGCGAGTTCATGATGCCCACGCAAGTTGGTCAGCGCCGCACTAATTACAACAAAATTGTTCACCGGTGTGTGTGTGTTACATTACATCCGCACACAGAGCCACGCGTATTGCTCATCAAAAGAGAGAGACTCACCGCTGGCGGTGCATCAGTTGAAGCAGCCTGGCGTCGTCGTGCGGCTGTGGAGAGTGCGGCGAGTGATCCGACCACTCCGCCGCGTGCGCACACAGCGCCGCGCGCACGCTCATCACAGCTGAGCTCATTTCTACACCCTAAAAAAATTAAATATTAGGAATTGCTATTATTTTATAATAGTCTTTTAACAAAAGATATAGAAACGGGGTATTGAAATATAACTTGTCGTGGTGCGAATGGAGGTTAGATAATACTGATGTCGTTAAGTCTGTGAATAACGTTCAAAGGGGGCGGGTAATACCATGTAATAAATGGGAAGAAGGGAAATGAATATTATAGATCTACCTCTACTTGTAGCATTTTATTCAAATGTTCAGGGAATAAAAAAACTTAAACAGGCAAAAGAGAGGCAAGCAGTAGCCGAGATGAGTCAATAAAGAAACCAGGAAATTTTGGTATAAACCTTACCCTATTGTCAAGTGCTGCATGATAGACGGCGACCACCATTTTGTTATTCGTCTCCAACAACAGCAGCAGTTGGAATATCAGCTTGTACAGACATCGTCCCGTCTCGTCCGCACTGCGTGATAACTCCAAAGTCTGTTAATAAAATATATATTTTTATATTACATAAATTACCTATAAAGGTTAATAAATATTACAATCTGGCCTAGTTTAGACTAATAAGTAATTTTACGCTAACTCTATTTGCTATGTAGAGTATACTAAGATTGTGTCTATCAAATTTTTCTTCAATAAAAAAAAAGATTAAATTCATATTCTATTATAAATATCGTATCATAAACCCACACATTCTTAACATTTTGTTAAAATGTCTAGGATTAAAGCCCATTAAAAACAATTTAATACTAATTATAATGTTTACACACCTCCAACGCATGCTCCCGTCTGTCAAAATACGTCTCAAGATGTTCGTTGATCTCTAGCGCGGCATACTTGACCGCGTCTCGTACCCTCGCACAGTCTGCCGCGGCCGGCCCCGTCCATAATAAAGGTGGCTCCTCCCCCGCTAGTCTATCTAGGACTGCCCCTAGCTCCCCGGCCCCGCCCCCAGCACCGGATAGCAACGCCCCTTCACCGCACACAGATATCGTCTTCGATGTTACTTCCTGTTGAATAAATGAGTGGTAGCCAATGAAAGGATTGACATTTCTAATTTACATATACTAAATTTTTAGCCACTACACAAGTCTCTTAAATGCAGTTTGTGTTTAATAGTTATTAAAATGTAATCATTAAATGACTCTGTGGGCGACCTTTAGTAACAAAATCAACAAAATTTATAAAAATAATTTTACTTTTTTTCAGACTCAACAAAACTCAGGAGAGGCTATACCGATTTAGTTAATTTTAATCCAAAATATTTGTGAAAGTCGGGTTAGTCGCAAAGTGGCACAAAGTTTGTCACGTCATCTAGTATACTGTAAACACTATAATATGTATGAACTTTACCTTCAAAACAGTGTGAAGTCTGTGCACCAAAGCCATGGGCGGTAAGTGGGCGGGGCGCAGTAAAGCCGCGACTGAGGCCCGCCAAGCGTCCCGCATACCGCCGCTCACGGCACTCGGTACAGGGGTGACGTCACCACGGTCCGCTGTTTTCATTCAAATTAAATAATTAAGCTGGTTTCAGATTACGCTATAATATAATTTAGCACATACTCATGTTTGGCGGAAAGAGCGTCCGTAGCCTAATGGGTAAGACCTTTGGTTCGCACCCGAGGTCCAAACCTCGGTGGAGGCGCGTGTACCAATAAAACATTTTCCGATCTCAAGTACATACATAATACGGATGCTCATTGCCGTGGGAGAGCCATGCTTCAACACGAATGGGCCGACTCAACAGGAGTGATATCACAGCCTTGAGAAAACTGACGTGAAACACGTTGTGCTGTTTTTCGTTCAGTGAATGAGTTTGCCGGTAGCCCAACTTCCCTATTTCAATCCCTATACCCTCACATATAAGGCCTCATAATAAATTAGCATGAAATTAGCTGAAATATAGATATATATCAGCTCATTTCATTTTTGTTTAATGTTCATGACACTAGACTTTTCGTTTTTCACTTAAACGAAATTGTTATTTAAATTCATTTTAAAAATAGTTTTTGGTTTTTTTATTGTAAATTCCGACTCCTGTCTCACGTAGTCACAGTGACGTCATACTATGGCGGATCGTAAACTCATCGTGTTTTTGATGGCATTTGAAAGCCAAATAATCAAACAAAATTTTATGAGTTTCTTTGTTATAAAATATTAAAATAATATTTTTTTGTGAAAGGGATGGTTATGAAACGATTAGCATGAAAAAAATTTTTGTCAAGTAGCCTACTATTTAATCCGTAGAAATATGTCTCTTTCGGCCAAATATGTTACTTTCAAGCTTTTTTTACCGTGAATAGTGGACTAAACACTTACCTTCCGGTTCCCCACTAGAGGCGCTCGATATAGAGTGCGCGCGAATACGCAACGCCAGTTCATGTGCGTTATCACCGTCGCCAGTTTCCCGCGTGACCGGCGTGTCCTCCCAGCCCGCCTCCTCGTCCGATGAGTCCTCGTGGCCCAACTAAATAATAGTAAAGTATATAATGATAAAGTTTTCGAAGATTTGACGTCTCGACTTTTTTATATTTTATTATTTATTCAAACATAAAGTTGCTAATCAAAGCATATAAAATAACAGACGGGGCCACATTCCGAGCCCTGCGGGACGCCCGGTCGACGGTTTTCTCCCCGCTGAGCGCGCCACCCACCTTCACTCGGTAGGAGCGCCCCCTGAGGTAGTCGCTAAACGACTCGTTCAGCGACTGCCTCAGGTCGTACTCCTCCATCCCATTCAAGAGGGTATCCATCTCTAAAGTATCGAACGCTTTTCTAAAATCGTAAAAATAGCTGTTAATATAAGCTATAATAATTTCCAACACGTCAGAACTTCAAAAATTCAGAATTCGAAAAAAACGTTTACTGTGAACTACCAATTCAGCAAAAACACGGGTGTCAGACGTAGAAATGCTGCCCCAGTGCCCATAGACCATAGAAATCATACAAAGCAACAAATCCGTCCGCTTTATACGCTCCAGTATATAGTCAGCGACTATGAGCATTCATACGTTAGTAAATGTACGCACCGGTTTGAGATGATGATGATGATCGTGGTCATGCGGTCGCGAGCGGTGCGGGGGAGGGCTTCGCTCCGCCATTATTCCGTCTTCCTTCTCTTCACTTAGCAATCGACGACGTACGCCCCAATTAAAGTTATCTGAGCTTTCTCCCTGTAAAATAAAAATAGATTACTGCTAATCTGGATTGGGGGTCAAGAAAAGTCTTAAGTCTTAGAAAAAGTTTTTTTTTGTGACTTTTGGTATTCGTTTCATAGATATGATTTTTGTTACTGAAATGTTTAAAAACGAAATTGCTATCAGCAATTCAACTATATAATGCACGCTCTAAATAGTCGGCGATGATCGTTGTTTGTGAATAGGTCATCGTGCAAGCATTCACAAAATCGTTCGTAGTATTTTGTCAACAAGTTGATTAAAGGCGTGATAGATGATAATCGGCAGAGCGGGGCATGTCTTCTACACAATCGTTCTCACCTGTCATCGTCTGTAATCGCCGTTTATGAAAAGGAACCATAATGCTCAACCAACATCAATAAATCCTAATCGCTTTTCAAATCCATAGATCAATCTATGCTTATACTATTCTATAATAAAATATCTGCAAAACTGTGACTGCAGACGTAAATGTCACTTACCTCAATGCTTTCACTCTCGTATTCCAAAAAGTCGAAGTCTTTGAATACACCGAAGTGGTCATTGGTGGGGGCCCCTCCTGACGGTTCATTGCCAGGAGTACCAGACACCTCCTCCAAGGACGAAGCCATAGACGACTCACGTTCTAGCAGCTCGGAACTTTGGCTGAATATCACCTGAGGAGAGGGTTGTTACAAATGATCATTTTGGAATTTTTGGGATAGTTTTGTATTTAATTCTGTGCAAGTGTTTTGTTTTTTGTGTAGTGCTGCCTTTCGTTATTGTGCAAGTGTTTGAAACCAATACTTTTTTGATCATGTATCTGAATTGTTTGCAAATTTGCCAAAGTGCCAATTTTGTGCTGATATATAACATTTTTTGCTTTTTTGAAAGCTGTTACTCAGTTTTCTAATTTTTCATTTCATAGAAAGATTTTGTAACTTTTTGTTACTTCTTAACTTGCACTATGTTATGCCTAATTAATATTTTTTCAGTATAATATAAACATTTTTCGTGTTTAAGCAATTATGTCGTTTTCATAGTGAATGTAGCTTTATTACAAGCAATACCGTGCCCCAGTTATTTCTATATTCTAGCTTATTGTCCTATTCCAGTGCCATACCAACAACTTATTAAGATACAAAATATATTTGTAGGCTTACATTTCGTAATACACTAACAACAATCATGTGTAACATCGACAACATGTAAATATAAAAGTTGGAGGAGAGAAATAGTCAGTTAAAGTGACAGGTACTTGCTTGAAGTCACAAGGGAGTTTTAAATGCATTTACAAGAATTTTCTATATAATAGATATAAGACACATAATCTCAATTGTGAAGGGTAATTGGAAGAACATAAAATACACCTGTAAACATTTAAATACATCAAAACCATTTGACTTACATTTATCTGCAGAAGAAAGGCTTTAGTTTCGTTTGCATGCCGTCATTTGGCGCAAAATTTAATAATACTTACAATTTGATAATACCTAAGCATATTTTTGAAATCACCGACCAAAATTGTATGGAATTGACACAAGTAATTGATGTGAGTTATCAACATCGATTCATGTCATGTCAATTCTACTTCGATCAAATCAAATTAATAAGATGCAATGCACAGATCCCTTCAAAATTTAATAAAATGGTACTATACCAAGACTACCTGACACAAAAGTTTAAGTTGTTTTATTTAATAAAACTTAACGTAATGAGTATTAGCCCACAATCGTACAAAATTAAAAGTCGCGGTTTCGGAGTTTTTACAGTGCTACTTTTTAGACGGCAACTGTTAATCTTAATAATATTTGATGGAAGCAATTCAACAATTTTTGATCTGGAAGTCCATAAAAAACGATAGAAAAACACGTTCACGGCAGTAATCTCATACAACATTGTCGAGTAGAGAATGTAAATATTTATAAGACGTGAATTAATTTTTCTATTTGCTTATTTTGTATCTTTTTTGAGAATTTTTTTATGCCTAAATGACGGCAAACACTTGTACTTATTTCAAAGCCTATTACAATAGCATAATGAAACACCCAGTATGAATGACATAGCAACAACGAAGCGCAAAAGCGATGACGTCATGTCCTAAAACTAGTATTAGTGTTTCTGGCAACTAGGATACCTCGACTTGGAATGACTTAAAATTCATTTAAACCTTTAAATTGTACTAAGTACTTTTATGATGCAATTTAAAATATGATATGTACTTTCTTACCAGAAAGTTACTTGTAATTTAAAAAAAAAAAATATTCCGAAAATTTTCACTAGATTAAAACTAGCCACACTAATACTAGTGAAATGTGATATGCCATATAACCTCAGTACAATCTGCAATGAATACATATTCTGTATAGAATACAGCGTGTTTAGTGCAGAAGCGTTAATACATATTTTTACCTTGGAACATAAAGTGGTAATTAAATCGTCCTATACGCAGCGATGGGTAGAAATTTGCTTATTATTCTCTGTATAAACATCGGCGACTAACACACATCATGCTTTGTACAATATACCACTATGAAATCATCGATAATCGAAATTGAACTTTGCTACGATAGTAATAAGGCTACTTACAGATGGGCTCTTGGGAAGGCCGACTCGCTGGCCGCACGTTGTAAGCAGGTTGACTAGACATTCACGAACGCGACTCTATAAAAACGTACAAGAAACGTCAAAAAATGGACCAAATCATTTTTAGATAAGGACAATATGTTCTTCACACTTGGTGTTTGTGTGATAAATTGTTCATGGCAAGTGGCAATCTTTTACCATCATGTTTGCTCGCTAAATCTATGTATGGCTGGCATACATTATAAGAATTTATTATCAGAAAATTTGGGTTTGAACAGCCTAAATTGTCTCTCTCTGGAACGCACTCTACTCATATATTCTATTGTGGACCCCCATAGTGTCCGAATTTTCTGATAGGTGTGCAGTATGGAATCTAGCGAGCGTCATACCTGCGACATCCAAGGGCGTTTCCACCCGGACGCGAGCGCATCCGCTGGCGACAACGACAGCGAGCGGCGCGGGGACGCTGCGTGCGTCGCAACGCTCGGCTCCGGACCTACCACGGTTGATGCTGAGCCGGAAGTTGACGAACCTGGGGGTCATGTTATGAATGTTAGCATTTGATATAACACTAGCTAAGCCCCCTAAGTAACTCGAAGTTAATTTACTAGAAGGGAACGTTATATAATCCCACAATAAAAAGCAGACTGTGGTCAATTCACCCTGAATTGACCACGGTCAGCGATTAAACATTTTATTAAAATACATTCAGTAGCTTTACCGTAATTGCACACAACCATCCGAATTAAAAAACTTTCATATATTTTATAATATGTCATAGGATTTACCTTTATCTGGAGTAACTGAGGAGGCATTTGACAGAGAAGACGGACCGGTAGTTGGCTGACTACCAGCGCCGGCTTTGGTCAAATACTTGCGTCCGATCACCGGGGTTTGAGATAGGTCGAAGGTGAAATCCATCGTCCGACCAGGCAGCTCCTATAAGTAAAAGGAAGATGAATGAATTTACGAACAAATCTATTGATGTTGTGATTCACATAATTTTATTAAGTAAAAAAACTTGCCAAGTGCGAGTAAGACTCTCGCACGCAGGGTTCCGTACCATATTAGAGCCAACGGGAAAACTTGTGTTTTTTGAATGAGAGCCGACATAATTTATTGATTTTGTTTAAATTTTATTACTGATTAGTAAAGTATAAATACAACTCAGTATTTTGTGAAAATTTCAAGAGCTTGCATGTTACCATTATTAATATAGAGCAAAAAATATTTAAAAAAATCACGTTTGTTTTATGGGATCCCCTCTTATTTATTAATTTAATTTTGGTTTTAGTATTTGATGTTAGCGGCAACACAAATACATAATCTGCGAAGATATTACCTCTGTAGATATTACCGTACCTGATATACAGCCTGGAGACTGACAGACGGACAGACATCGAAGTCTTAGTAATAGGTTCCGGTTTTTACTCTTTGGGTACGGAACCCTAGATGATTTGTTAAATAAAAACATACAACAACGGTGTGATATTTTTATGATGAAGAATTAAGCAGTGAAATCCTTGCTTTGGAAGAACTACGACGATTTAAACGTTTCTTTAACATATTAAAACATTCTACTTAATAACTGTTTATGCGTGTAAATATTGCTATCACATTCCTATAAATCAGTAATATGCTGGACGACCATACTATATTTATAGGCTTACCTTCTTTCCGTGCGTCTCAGCGTCCAGAACTGAGGAGGCGTGGTCCCAGTGGGGCGGCACCACCAGCGTGGAGCACCGCGTCACCACCAGTTTCAATATCTTCATCGCCTCCTTATAGTTGCTGCCATCTTGCTGTATTACAGTGGGCTATAATTAATAGATGGGTCTTTATTACTGTGAATAAATCTTTCACGACGCATATTCGCATTGGCAATATCTTGATATAATATTCCGACCAAATGACGTAGGTCCGTCAACTGCCTCTGTTTAAATTTCCTCGAGGGTACATACCAATGAATTACTTATATTCGAGAATCGAGAATCAAGAACCTGTTGTTACACGAAAAATTGTTGGCAAAATACACTTATACAAATACATATGATATACATTTTGTTTATAGTTCTACCAATATCTATTAATCTAGAAAAATATAATAAGCTATTTTTAATAACGATCACTTACGTCAATGAACTTCGCTACGGCCCGCAATAAGTCGGCGTTGACGGGCTGAGCGGCGGGCGCGTTCAGTTCCACGTAGTACAACATGCAGTGTAGGATAGAGAGCACTGGTAGTTGCAAGTTCACCGAACCCTGGGACAGTAAATATACCATAACACAAGGATGTTTGAGATACATTTATACAGTGGACGTACATGTATCCGAACCGAACAAGCTGAAGTCAAGCCCGCTTTGACTTTTGCTAACAATTCAAGCAAATCGAGAGTTTCTTCACCGGATAGAGAGTTCCATGACATTTATAAAGAATTCAAAAATTCGTTTCGTGCGCCGCTTTTGGCTCGTTCGAATTTGATAGATATACGTTTACTATAAGACCAGTCTAATAATAAAGCGCTATCAATTTGAACAAAGAAATTGATCACGCTTAATGCACTCGAAACCGGTTCAAAACGTATAAACGCGAATAAAACAGTGAATTGGATTTCGCCAACATAACCAAAACGCGTTTATAGCAAATCTACGTCCAATTTTCTGAATATTCGTTGTTTAACTTTATTAACCCGTTCAAGGTCTATGAGTGCAAAGTCGTAAAAATAGAAAAAAAAATGGTTAAAGTAACAGTCTTGACAGATACGTTTGTTTATTGTATTTTTGCTCAAGATTGACTGTACAAAATTCTATACACAGCAACTGTCGACAGCACAGTGACAGCACAACACTTTTTTTACAATCACGTTTAATATGGAAATTACAAATTTATGGCAGAGAGCCAATGAACCAAAACGCCAATCTTGAGCGAATGCATAATAGTTTAAGTATTGTTTCATACCATTTCATTGTTATGACAATGACATGTTATGTGACAAAAACATATGAATGCATCGTGACCTCCTTTCAACTTGGACTTAGAAAAGACGACAGTGAAATCAAATTGAAATAAATTATTTAGACCTTGAAAAGAAGGTTATTACAAACTTGATTACACTTACTTTTTCCAAGACCTCAACAAGAAAAGCGAGCATCTGCAGCGAAAGATGCGAGTACGTGTCCCAGAGGTACTTTACAACACATTTGGTCCACTGAAAACTCTCCTTGCTGAATGTCTTACGGGAGTACAGCGTCATAACTGTACCCAAGTTTTCCAATTTCTTGCTCTTCTCTGCCGTGAACTAGAAGAGGGAACAACTTATTAACAACAAAAATATGGCCTAATTTTTCTAACCAGTGAGTGACAATGCCTTATATTATAACAAATCCATATATGTATAATGTATATAAAAGAGAGCCATGTTGGTTACATCTTTTATAATTTAAAAACGACTTAAGCGCTTTTGCTGAAAATTGGTGGGAAGGTAGCTAAGGACTAGAAGAACATAGGATATTTCTTCTACCGTTCCCATCGTTCCCATGTGACGTTGACATTATAAACATTAGCCGCGGCTAACACTAAATTGAGAACCTTCTCCTTTTTTGAAGTCGATGGATTAACGATTGTTTTTATTCCTTACTAGCATTTATCAGCGGTTGTCCGCGTGGACATAATGTACGTCTGTCTGTATGTTAATTATTCGAGCTTAAATCTCTGAACTATTTTTGATCTATCTTGGACATTGGACATAAGATCGCTTTTAACGAAAGTTGCAGATAACGTCTAATAAGAAAAAATGTGTATCCGTACCTGAGCTATATGACACGCAGCTTTCACGCACAGTTCGTTCGCGTCCTCGTAATGTAACAACATGTACGGTAGGAGTGCCACCACGGTCATAGGGAAAGCTAATGACTGCGTTGGGTCGATCACTGGTAGCTCCAAAAGCGGTATCATGTCTACTAGCACTCCAACTACCGGTTCGTAAGTGTTCGGATGCGTGCATCCCTGAAACAAATATAAATTTTTCTATATTATGATAGCTTTGCCAAATATATGTTTCCAAAAACTTTATAAATCAACAAAATTATTTTGTAATTATGTGAGATTGATCTTTTCGATCTTTGATTGATTATTGTTTATTAAATTAGTTTTAAGACATATTATTGTTATTTTCCATCTTTTAGGAAAAAAATGGACCCGTGCGAGTTTCTTACGCCGGTTCTTCTCGCCGGGTTAGTTCCCGAACCGGTGGTAGGCATCGTAGTGTCGACGTTCAGAAAGTGTACTTAAAGTACTTATTTTTAATAAAAAGATTTTGATAACAAAATAGGTAAGTTACAAGATTTGTCAAAATTTTATGGAAAAAATATATACTCGAAGGTTTGAAAATGTTAGTAATTCGGTTCTTCCACTTATGTCTTCAATTCATTAATGCTATTATCATTATTTGTTTTACCTCGCGTAAAAGACGTGAAACTGTAAAAGTTTCACGTCTTTTGCTTTCATAAAATTCCTCTGCATTGTTAGTTTTTCAGTAGAGATATAAATTAAAAAGTCCTATTTCTGTGAATTTACACTAACTCTTCTAAATACGTCGTAACTTCTACAAAATTCGTCTTTCTTGCTCCTAGCGAAATAAACGCTACAAGTTTTTCAGTCTGTTTCCATAGAGAATAATTATTAAGCTCAAATATTTCGGTTCGTTACCGAGGGCATTACGTTTATTAAGAGACTTTTCGAGTCCTTTCAAAAGCAAAAACAATATTACAAACATGCAGTTCTAAAATTGGAAGTGTATACTTGTTAATTATGTCAAGGGTAGAACTAAAAATATGGTGACATTATGAATCTTGAACAAAGAACCTCGTATATGAAGCGTCATACAATTTGTTGTAAATACGTTAGTCATATTTTGTAGTATGAAGATATAAATATTTCACTCTTTGCGTTACTTCATAAAGTATTACCATGTATTGCTTCTAACTGTAGTTGAAAATGACCAAATTGAAACTTCTGATGCGCGTATTCCCGAAATATAAGGTAAAGTAATTATTTTGTTACTAGACGATGCCCGCAACTCCGTTGAGTCGAAATTCGTCTATCGCGCAGGAACCGTTCATTTTTCCGGGATAAAAAGAGTCCTATGAACTTCCTCAAAACAAAAAATTTCTCTATACCAAATTTTAGCAAGATCAGTTCAGCGGTTTGAGCGTAAAGAGGTAACAGACACACCTTTGCACTTATAAACATTAAGTACGTATAAACTTGCGTGCACGCTAAGGCATGCAAATTTTCTTTTGCTACAGACTTCCGCTAGGTCAAACTAGTAATAATTATAGTAATAAATGTTAACATAATGCCCATTTAATATAATCGACAAATTAATCTTTACACAAACGTTAAAAGTGTTCTATTTTTATGGTGCGTGACGTGCAATAAAACTGGGGAGCGAGACTGCCCGCGAAACCCTACATTCTGATCAACCCTACTTTGCTCGTCTATAAACTTTTTATGATACATCGGTCAGTACTCGTAAAGCCACTGAATCGGTATAAACATGGTGTATAGAGACCATTAAGTGTATATTGTATACCTTTTCGTGGAGATAAAACTTATACAACCATGGATTTTCCAATTTACGGTTTATGTTTACATATATAAAACACTGGATATCATTTTTCCAAAATCCAGTTACATGAATGTGAAACAACTATATACTTAACATTTTTAAAGCAAATACATAATCGAAATATTCATAATACTTAATAGTATAATGAATATTGGGCGTGAAAAGTGATAAAAGTTACTTTAGAGTACAGACTCTATGTGGGACACATACAGACGTGTTCCACACATAGAGTTGACAGAGAAAGTAGCAATGCTAAAGGAGACAAAAAAGTATGACTTGTATGGACAAGCGTACCATTGACATGACCGCACAGCCCATGTAAAACACAAATGTTTTTTTCGCTTTCAGTGCTGCTGCTTTCACAGTTAACTTTATCATGAAAACATCATAATCACTTACTTTTGTTACACCTGTATAAATTAATTTTTATATTCTTGCTTAATATGATATTGATATTATACTTAGCAAAGTGTATTTATTTATTCGTCCTTCCTTTACGCCCTAATGAAGCAACCAATCGACTTGATTTTTGGCATATACTTAATCGAAAGGATGGAAAGTAACATAGACTTTTGGTTTTGAAAGAAACATCCCGCTTTCTAAAAAATCTAATTTTTACCAATTATCGAATTCCACGCGAGCGAAGCTGCGGGCAAAAGCTATATTTTTAAAACTCTTTAGAATATTCGTTCTAAAAGTAATATCTGTTACCCCTTCATTGTTTTTTAAAAATAGGTCTCCGAACAGAGGGTGTGTCATCCCCCGTTGCGCTGACGAAATTAGCCAAGTCCGCTCCAAATTAAAAAAGAAATCTCATTCGCAAAGTTTTAATTACGTTTATTTAGTAATCAGGAAATCCAGCGTAAATTAATTAAAGAAGGAAATTATTCAACTTTTTAATATCACCGTACCTGTGCTTTATTGTAGAGAAAATTCGTTTTCCGTTCCGGGGAATGACTCGTAAATGGAATTTATGTTTTAAAGGTCGTCAGTTATACTTTACATTAAATACTAAAATACCTATTTGAATTTTTTAAGCGGAGCATAAATGTTATAATAAAATCCGTAGAACGTAACATAAAAACATTTCGGTGTGAATATACCCGCTCAGGTATCTTCAGAACACATTTTGTTTAGTAATTGTTAGAGCGCCATTTTCCAGATAAAAGCTTCAGATTACACCTCACACTCTCCGTTTTATTTCTTGATGAAGTTTTCCACAGTTTGCAAACTAAATACATAAACAAACGGGCGGGAAACAGCTTAAAGTTGGGAGCTGTCTTATTGCTTTCTATTTTAAACCTAAGAGCGTACTACACTTTTGGGACCGAGCGTACTTAAATATTTCAATATCGAAGGTGCAATTTCGTGCTCGTACGGTGTGTTTACTATTGACAATGTTGATGGTTTCGATATTAACTTTTTGCTGCACTATCGAAGGTAAAATTTTTGACTTAACTGTGATAAGAATTGCAATAAGGACAAACTAATTCTGAGTCTGACGACGGAGACTCAATAACAAATACCTTCATTTCTCGCACATGACAGCTACTCAAAACATCGTTATCGCGTGCTATAGGTTCTATATAAGCAGCTAGTGAACGCTGGAACTAACTTCACCCGGCGGTAGTTCAAACTCTTGGCTTTATAATAATTCACTTTTACGAGCGACTCGCGTCTGATGCGTCTGCGACTCCGCCTTAGAAATTGTTCTAATAGCGGCATTATCGTCCTCCTTTATGGTAACAACCCAAAGTGCTGGAATTTCCAGCTTTTGTATAATATATCGCCGGCAATGATACGATAATTTTATATCAATGTAGAACGTTTTAGAGATCAGTTTGTATAAGTACGGTGGTTTAGGTTTATTGCTAAATGCTACGTTTTTAATCTGCGTTGTCTATATACTTCTTTGAATACCATGGTTTGAACTAATAATATAATTTATTACTTACTAGCTGTTGCCCGCGACTACGTCCGCATGAAACTTTATAAATTTTCCCGTTTTAGGGTTTCGTACCCAAAGGGTAAAAACGGGACCCCATTTTTAAGACTTCGATCTGTCCGTCTGTATGTCTGTTAAATTTAAAATTAAAAAAAAATTAAAACTGTCAGAAAAACGTTTTCCCAAATTTTTTCTCTGTACTGGTACGGAGTTGGACTCGCACACGTAGGGTTTTTAATTCCTGCTCGGCTCCTGTTGATGGTAACGTTAGTTCCTGAGACGAGCGCGTTCAAACAAACGAACTTCAGCTTTATATTTTGGTAGGCGTATATGCTATATTATAAAAAAACCAATAGCGCTCAGGAAATGAAGTGAATTCAGGAAATCAAGTGGGAAAGGAATACCTACTTGAATGATTTTATATATTTATTTTAGCATATAAAAGTATTAAACATTTTCTATGCAACATTAAATATTAATATTGTACTAGCAACAGAAGCATGACAAAATATGCAAAGTCCAATAACTGACCGGAGCAGTAAGTGCGCCTTATAAACAAATTACATTGGAACACATTTTAGGGATGTTAAGTGTAGTCGTAACATAAACTTTTTCAATTTTCACCTGCAGTTAAAGTCGCACATAAAGTACGGGGAATAACATCGCAAATATTTTCCAAAGGTTGACGACGCCTGCGGGGGCGAATGTGCCTGATAAGAGAGTGCCACATCGATGTTACTTCTTGATGTAAGGGCAGGGCGTTACCTGTTTAGTAGTACTACCAAATGTAAGTGCCATAAATTCTAACTATTCATTACTTGATCCTCAATCAGGGATAAAAACTTTTTGAGTTATTTTTTCATATTGATGATGTATGTGGATAGCGCCCCAGTAACGTTTACATAAACAAATACCAATCATAAAAATACATTTTTAATGCTGCTACATTAACAGTAAACTCTACACAGGCATACACATGGTACTTTTACCACACCTTAAATCATTACCGCTTACTTCGGTACACTCTAAAACAGTACATTTCTTGTTCTCAGGGACTTATCTGTACTGAAAAAATGGTGTAGCCAGCATAAAATTCATGTAAACACCTCCTTACGAGTGCTATCGACTGCTCGCTTGGAATTGAGCCACTATTGCATAACCAAATGCATTTCCAACATAGATTGGCTTTTGAATCATTGAACAACATTATGAGATACTCAATTTTGCATAGAGTTTTGAAACTCTACCATAAAAGTATAATACAGAAACTTATAACCATTTCATCGGACTTTTTTCTTTATGTAAATAAAACTATATTAATTTTTTAATTTCATCGTAGTGAATTTTAATTTCTGTTGGTCTGGCTAAAAAAGAACACATGAACCGAATAGTCAAAATTTTAGTCTTGAAATATTCACGAAAGTCCACAGACATTTGAAGAAAGAATTGGGAGGAAATGATACAAAAATTTGTAATTTTTGGAATAGTTTTTTCATGTCATAATATTAACTCTTAATTATTTATGTAAGTTGGAAATATGTATACAAATTAGTTATTTTATTTGTGAAATTTTATAAAATATAATATTTTAATAACATCTTTGATCTCAACAGCACTTGAGCAGGGGGCTTAGCTAAGACCTAACATGTATGGAAACGCACAAAATGTATAGAAATCACATAAGGCGTCACAAACGCCTACGTCATTTCCATATATTACGTTTTGACGACAAAAAGGCGAAAATGTTTAGGTCTTGGCTAAACTTCCAGACTTCTTACCTTATCTGTAAATTTTAGTGAATGAGGGGAAAACATCTAATGAAAGATTTTTCGCAAGCCTCAAATGACCGATTATATATCGTTAAAATCGTTTAGCAAGCTAAACAGGGTGTAAAAAAATAAGTAATAAAACTTTAAGGATTGTATATGTAAAATTTTTTTTTGTGATTTGTGAACAAACTCATGTAGCTCGACAGTAAAAAAAAATCGTGATTTGTATGGCCAGGTGACCATACAAATCACGATTTTTTTTTACTTTCAGCGCAGATACTTTCACAGTGGACTCTTTATTTGGGAAACAGACAATATTTAAAGTTTTATGACTTACTTTTGTTACGCCCCGTATACGAAGGTAGTCCATTATAAAAACGGTATTATAAATCTGATTTTATTTCAAAAACCCTATCAAATTACAGACCATTTCACGTTTCTAGGAAAAGCGGAGTGAACTTAAAGTAAATTATGCGATTATTGATCGCCCTTGCGCCAGACTAAATAATATTACACCGCAGTATCTTTAGTCTTTCCGATCACAGGGTTTCAATTAGGGCATTCCTTTGAGAGTTCGATTCGAGCTGGGCATAAAACTTTTCTGTACTCATAAATACGAATTTTGCTAATTACTCTTTATATGTTGGAGGGCAATGGATTGAGGTGAATAATAGCGGGATTAGATTTTACCAATCCAGTATCCAAACCAGCGATGTTTGCTATCAGTGGAAAAAAAACTAGGCAGTCTTTCGTGGCCGATTTTACGTTATGATTATGTTATTGTTACGTAATAATTATCTTTACATATTATTATAAGCATTAACCCGCGGCTTTGCTCGTGTGAAAATAGAAAATTACGTAAAAACGACTTTTCTTGTCAGCCTCCTTTGAGAACATGATATTTCTCCAAGACCAAATTACCTTTTAGCCTATGCTACTTTCAACTAGGTCTACCAAAAATTGAGTCAGTTGGCTGCTTCGCTTTCGGTGTAAAGGAAGGCACAAATAAATAAGCTCAATTTTATGGAGTATGGAAATATGACATTCTGTCGGGTCTGCTTAAGCTGTTGCCCGCGACTACGTCCGTATTTTTGTTTACTGCTCGGCTCCTATTGGTCATAGCGTGATGTTATATAGCTTCGATAAATGGACTAACCCACAAAAAAAAATCATTTCCTGCCAGTAGTTCCTAAGATTAGCGCGTTCAAACAAACAAACTTTATATTATTAGTGTAGATACCCACTTAGCAAAAACTAATAGAGCAAAAACAAACGCGCTAAAAGAAGTAATTACTAAATGCATTATAGTAAGTAGTGTGTGCACGCCCTTAATGACTGTTACTTTTCACAATAGTTCTAATAATGTGATAGCATGTCTGGGCTTTCAATTCAATGATGTAGGTTTGAAAAGAACTAATTCGGTCTGCAAGTTGATACGGCGCGGGCGGGGCCATTAGAATGATTGCAGTCCCATCACACATTCATACTTCATACTGACTGGCCCTCTTAACGGATTGAATTCTGCGCCTCGTCGACTACGTGTATTAGCTTTTTATTATTTTACCGCTCAATCTTATTTCTACACATACAATGATACTATTACTCTCTAGTTTTTACGATTAAATCAATCGATTATCACAAAAAGTACTCGATATTATTATATACTATGCCATATTATGTGGGAAACCATGGGGGAAATTGAAAGAGAGTCAGTTGACGAATCTACGTCATTTGGTCGGATTATGTCACTTCCATATAAGTATAAATCAAATTACTTAGATCTTCGTTCTGTATCTGTTTCAACTTCCCTGATTGTCAGTGATGAAGTCAACTGGCTCTCTTTCAATTTCCCCTATGGAACAATTAAACCTTTTTGGTTATTGTAGTTGATAATTATTTATTTGTGTAATAACAGTTATTTGTTATAATAAACGAATTCTTAAAGCTTACAATTTCAGGAGTAATATTGGCTTAAAGCTTGCTTTATAGAGACATGGAGTAAGCTTTAAGCAAACATTACTACTGAAATTATTAAGGTCAAGGAAAGGTACGATGCTATCAATTGATCGAGAGGCGAGACTTTACGGTACAAATTAGTTTCGCAAAGTAAATTAGCCTTACCGGTGTAAGCCGAAATTTAAATACAAACAGAAGTTAAGGTAGATGTATCAAGTTTTACTAACTTCTTAGCGAAGTATACAACTAAGTCAGAAACATTTTAATATGTATTTACGAACTGTTTGCCTGATTTTGATGGAATTAAAAAGATGTGAGGATCTGTCCATAAAATCTTAAGATATAGAGGTAAAAGAATCGGTAAGTAATTTTAAAAAATGAAAAAAAAACTCCGAATTCGACAAGTTCGCGGCAAACAACTAGTTAATAACTTAACTTCTATTACGGTTATTCAATGAAATCATTGCTATTGTTGTAATGATTATAAATATTTTTGTGGCGAAGAGACCACAGCGTCAGGAGATAAGCTAATTGAGGTTGACACGTAGGTGTTTCTCATAACCATTTTAATGGAATTGTATGATCGAAAGCTTAAATCATATTTATTTTTGCTTTACAATGTTTTAATTTTTAGAAAAATATGTTGATGTTTTTTCCGCAAAGCAAACAGGAATTGTATAGTCTTTAATTGCTAATAAGAAATCTTGCCTACATAAATTTAAAATTTCAATAGAAAAATCGAAATTGCGGCACGGATTTGGACCTTAATAAAAAAATGCTTTTTTCATTAAGGTCCATGTTGTTTGGGACCTTAATGAAAAAAAACATCGTTATAAGAATGCTAAGCACCATTACATTTTTACCGTTTGATGAGCAGTACTCATGGTCTTTTACATTAGAAAGGGCGTTTAGATTATAATTTCACCATAAGTTTTAAAATTAATATGGAATTAAAACTGTTATAGGGGTTTTATCAGAATTTGGTACCATGTTTTCGAAAAATGCGATTCGATAAACGGGATCCATAAGATATCGATCAAGAGGTATGAATATACATACTTAGATAATATACATACTTAGATTTAATAGTATCTACAGCTGATTGTGTAATTAGCTTACAGTTAACTAAAAAGAGAAAAATAAATTAATTTTAAACAAAAAATAAAAACCGGCTTACCCACCAAACATAATGGCTAGGTGAACTTAAAAGTAACAAATAATTCTTATTCTCCTTAAGTGCAATTTATGGATAGGCCTAAGCCTCAACACGTAATCAATAATTTTGAAATCGGTACAAGTTAACTTAAGCGTAAATTTAATGACAAGAATCTAAGGTCATGTTTCACAGCTTACTGTTAAAGTTTCTGTTAACTTCACAACTTTTTTAAAGGATTCTCCATACAAAAATCTGTCAAATAAAGTTGTATCTGTCAAATAAATAGACTATCGTTAGGGTGAAACAGGCCCTTAAAATGTTAAAGCTGGGATCGACCTCAAAATTATAAAGAACGATTACTGGTAAGGTTAAAGCCAATCCTTATAAGAATTATTTATTAATTTTCAGTTCGTTTATCCATTTTTTTTGCTGTGGAAGTCGGTTTTTATTTTTTGCTTAATTTGTTCACCTACTCTTTATTTTTGCTGGGGAAATCGGTTTTTATTTCTGTTTAAAATTATGTAATAGTTAAATTGTGACACCTGACGCTTATAAATTTACGAAAATAATAAACAACGAGGTTTTTATTTTCGTAAAAAGAATTGTAATGGAACCTTCTATGCTCCGTCTTCAGACCTTGGATGTTATTTGCGAAGTTATCGAAGACTATGAACTTAAGAAAAATGATTGCTGTCATACCTAGTTACGCCCACAACGCGAGAGAAAAATTGTCTCTGCGTCGCCTCGGGCTCCAATATTGTAATTAATTTCAATATCGTAAAATATACATGCTCATCTGTACATAAAATAAAACTGTCAAATTGGCGTGTCTGTACATTTAATATTTTCTACAAAATAACCAATGTTAAATAAAAAATTAATAGCTGAGAAACAGATTGATAAAAAATAATGTTGCCTGTTTATTACGCGCTGATCTCCGGAACTACTGGATTTTTTTTAAATAGCTATCAATTCTAGGCAACATATAGGATACTTTTTATGTACCGGGAAAATGTACAGAAGTTGCGGGTACCAATTGACTATGTAATAAATGTATAGTTTAACATGTTATAAATAATCGCGCATAACAAAGGACTAGAGTTACACAATTTTACGACGGAGCGTCATAATTAGTGACACGCTTTGAATTTCGTTTATGAGAATTTTGGGAGTAATTACTTAGTAAAATGTGGCGCTCACGTGTACCGATAAAAACTTGGTAGACGCCGCGGGCTGAACCGAGCAGACGTGGATGAAACATTTTACGATCGTGCAGCATAGCTACTACAATACAGTTGATGAAGCTCCTCATTATTATCGTCGAATATAGACGCTGATACGCGAGCACGATTGTGTACAGCCGAAGAGGGCAGACTCAGCTCTGCAGGCCTAAAAAGGTCGTAATAGTAATATTGCAAACGAATTGCTCTGCAATATATTTTAGAACATTTTGCTATGAAATCGAATAGTTTTGATAATATAGTCAAAATCAATTTAAATTAATTGTAAAATTAATGTTTTGCAAAATTAGTAAATATATGGAAGAAAAATGATAAAATGAATAGCACTTAGCAATATTGCTATATTGCCTGTATTAAGTTGTTTGTGTTCCAAAATTACTTTTTCTAGCTCTAAGAAATCAAAAATTCATTGACAGATCCAACGGATATTCATTGATAGATGCCTATTAATTTTCATTAAAATCAAACTAATGCATGGTTCGAAATTAGTCTCGTTACATGCATACAAAAAATATTTCTGACTATAAACTAGAAACAAATTATTATTTTTAACTTGTTTGTATCCATAGACAGTTTAAGCTCCATGGTCCATCTAAAATTGCTGTTGCTTGATAAATTAGTTAATTAATGTTAATACTTTTTTGTACGCATTAACAGCTAATCAAGCTTTCAAAAAGTGAAGTGTGCTAAATGCTTTTGCTCGTTAAACGAGTTAAACCTACCTTTAAATATTATATTATGAATATAGCTCTGATGCTGCGTTCACAGTAAACACACTGACCCTGAACGCAGGCTTGCTTAATGCATAGCTTGCATGGAGCCAACCCTGGCAACGCTGGCTTGATATTGGCATTGTATTCAGAGGCGTAACTACACCCTTCGAGACCCGTGGCAAATTCGTTTTCGTTCCTCTATGTCAATTCAATAAAAAAACATGTCAAGCGATTATTGTAAAAAATAATCGCTTGCCACTTGTGTAAGGGCCCTTTCCGGATAGGGCCCGAGGCATTTTGCCGGCTTTCCACCTTGTAGTTACGCCACTGATTGCGTTAATAGTTTTTCAGACTGTTTACAGTGTACACAATGTTGAAGTAACTCTGGCCACCCGTCGTATTGGCCGGTAATGTCGGCTGTTTTTATATATATCTCTACAAAGTACAATCATTTTTGTTATACACTTCATTTATAGCTGGGCCTCATGTAGCAGAACCGAAAGTACGTTGTCACTTTATCATTTCTAAGCTGGCTTAATACTTTACATTTGTCGGCTAACAGGCAGGTCGGCGTGAACGTAGCCTAAGCCAGAATAGTACAGTAATTTAATAGCAAACCAAATCAGTGTAATCAACCATATTGGCTATATCACATTACACGCGAACAAAACAGAGCGTACTGTATTTTTGACATCATCATTTGACAAAAGACCTACCGCTTACTGATTTTATGATAAGCTAACTAATAAAAAGCAATTTCGGCTCAATTTTCATAGACGTAAGCGTGAAAGTCCTGTACACGGTGTGTCTGATCAAGTACTACGATTGATGTTTTAATTTTCAGGTAGGTAAGTACAATTCCTGTTTATTAAATTAAACTATTTTGATATCAAGTTTCACTATCATCGTTATCAGCATCAGCAGAAGATAGATACAAATTTAATAGAAGCCTTGTGCTTAGAAAGTACACTAGCTTTTTTTTAAGAAGCTTCGTGATGCATGATGATGTCAATTACAAATAACGACAATACTTATTCAGCACTTTTAAAAATGTGTTACATCAGATTGCGAACTCTATGGTCTGCCTAATGATTTCATTTTAATATCCTATTAAGCCGCCACCTTTTTGTTACCTCCTATATAATTATAATAGATTATATTTACATCTCGTATCATTGTTATAACTTATAATTAGAGTACGGACCTCTTGTTTCGACATCTATTGGCATGTGATGGTAAGCTATGGATTATTTCCGCGTTTGAGCTTCGCATATAATGATAGGTTTCGGTCGTGAGTTGTATTGTCCACTCAGGGTACTAGGAAAGTGGTCTGTATCTCGTAGGCATAAAGGTCCTGTTAGAGATGGAATAGCTGCGAACGGCGTAGAGGTTCAAGGCTGTGTTATGAGTGATGGTTTGCACGTGTGCTCGTTTAGAGGCAAAAAAATTAGAATACATTTTTCAAATATAAAGCGTTCCGACTTCCGCCTGATTCCTGAAGTATTTCTTCTGAAGTACAATCAGGGAAGCTGAAACAGTGCCAGATTACGGATCTCAATAAGTTGGTTGTGCTATGTCAAACACAGCTGGCAAATTATGATTTACATGTAATTGACATATTCTGATCAAATGACGTAAGTCCGTCAACTGGCTCTCTTCCAATTTCCCCAATTATTTATTTAGATATCAGGTATAATGATTATAGAGTACCTTTGTACTTTAAAAAATTTTGATACTGATCTGAAATTTTGTTCAATTCGATGGAACTGCTGACGTGTTATAGAGCCTTAGAGTGTGCGCAATACACAATAGCACTCTCTCTTCCCTTATTCTCATAACCACTCAATTATGAGAGTAGGACGGCGAAAGATCAGGCGCAATTCTGATTTTTTACCTGCTCATCATCAGTCAGGTGATCGATATATTGCATTGTCCGAACCAAACTTGGAAATAGCATGCTTCCAACGAGGAGTCGAAACGTAACTAAAAGTTAGAAAGTAGTGGTACATACGAGTACGTATTACGTATTACATAGTACGTATTACATAGTACTGGGTAGTGTACATAAACGACGACATAATTACGGAGATTCGCATCTGCCTATGAATTAATTTCTTCTATGGTAAGTCACAACTCACAGCCTTATCTATAACAAGCAACTTTCGGCTTTCTTGTATCAAACCGATGCTCCAGACGGTTTAAGTGAACTTCCACTGCTGGTATTTGAATTCGCAGCAATTAGATTGCAGGACTTGTTGTTATTGCTGCGATTATCTCGCGGTGCGGCACTATTGTCGTCTTATTGCTGCTGCCAGTAGCGGTTTAGGATGGAGATAGGCGACCACCCGGGGCGCCGAGTGAATTTGGGACTACATAAAGGGGTCCCAGGCCGATTTTGTTGTTGTCGTATTTTGTATTTGAACTTACGAGGCGCCGAAATCTCGCACAGGGCGCTGGTAGGTCTAAAGCTTTCTACGCCATCCAGCAGTAGCCAACACGTGTTGGCGCCTGGCGTCACGCGTGTCTTCAGCACATGTGTCAAATATTGCCGACTAATGTTGACGGTGTCATCGGCTTTGTTATGTAGCCTGTGTGGTACACCTTTTTTGTTGGGGAAATGCATTTATGTCTGGTGAGGATCACCCGGGTATGTGTGACTCGGTGAAATACTCACTAAAACCTCATCGGTGTTCCTGCTTTAGCTTCAGGCAGGTCCATGGGATACGCGGAATACATAAACGCGACAAACTGTGTGGTGTACCATAAGCCCGGCACTGGTTACTGCGCTTGCAGTCTTACGACCGACCGTTCCCAACACGACATTACTTCGTTAATTACACTTTCATAGCGCTATAAAGGTTGCGGAGAACTGAATTCCGATTCTTTGAACCCTAAACTTGAGTACACCGTTGGATGCAAAAAGAATGGAATAGCGTAATTTGAATTACTTAATAGTTATTTCACATAATGCTGATTATAAATAAAACTGTAGACTTATTATATACCATTTTTCAAATAACATTAATCTATACTAGATAATATACAGCAGAAGAGTTTGTTTTAACGCGCTAATCTTAGGAAGTACTAGATGGAACTCAGAATTAAAAAGACACGCTACGACCAATAGGAGCTGAGCAGTAATCAAAAATATTGTAAAATCTTGATATTTTATAAAGTTTCATGCAGACGAAGTCGCGGGCAACAACTATTATTATATATATTTCAAGATATGCATTAGGCTCATTCAATACTGATACATAAAATATACAGACATAGAAACTGACATACATAAAACTTGTAGGGGCGCTAGTGTCGAATTCGATTAGCGCGGCCCCGCGTAGCCCGGACCCTTAAGTGTGTGCTGTTCTTCGAAGTTTGTCGTTAAAAAACAATGTTTCGTTCTTTAACGTCGGACACTGCCCTTCTAGTGACCATAGACGTTAAAAGGGGGGTTCGGACGTCAAAGTCTAATTACCATTAAAGTTAATCACGTAAGCACGTAAAGCTGGACACAGCTGTTTTATACTTAATAACTCATTTTATGGTAGAGCAGATATTACCGTAGTTTTACGAGATGTCTAGGGATTATTGGTTTTATCAACGTGAAATAAAAACCCCAGACTTACCTACGCCGCGACGTTGCTCCGTTAAATATCTAGTAAATTGAATTAACAATTGAGATAGAAAACGCCCATGAGGATTCTGTTTATTGAAGAATCTTGTAAGTTTTTGTTTTTGTATCAAGTAATGTTAAGGGTGTGGTACAAATGATTTTTAGTTTGTTTATCTTCCGGACACCGAAGAAATTGCTTACGATCTAGCTCACCCCCTTTTTCAAGCATCCTTTCGGCCAACTAATATGCATTAAAAATGGGTGTAATTAAACGCAATACATTACTATTAGAGACGATTTATTATGAGATATAGCGTCAATTTATGTATTCCGTGAAATAAGTACTGGTGGCAAATTTTGAGTTGGTATTTGAGGCAAGCTCTTGGATTAATATTATTGCTTAAGTTTGTAAGCAGTGTGAAAGTATGCAATTCTGTTCAAAGAAAGCCTCCAGGCACTAAGTAAGAATTTTCTAAATTGTCTATGCCAAGTTGTTGCAAAATAACTTTTGTGTCACGTTTCTTGGGAAATTATTTATGTTGCAAATCTTGCTATTAGTTTTTAAACAATTTCTAAAACAGAAAAGCTTTTTAAAATGTGACCGCATCAGTGTTGGTCACATTTTAAATGTAAATTTATGTAAAATGTAAATTTAATGTAAATAGTGATGATTATGATGATGATGATGATTATTCATGAAATTGATTAAGCGACATTTGCTTTAAATTGTCTAGATAAAGCCAAAATCCCTGAATCGCTACCTATAAGGATTCAAGAGTTCTGTACAGAAGAGTTCAGCACCTTCGGAGTCAGGGTATACATTTGTCCAAAATCTTAATTTTCGGTTGTATATACCTGGAATCCTTCAGGAAAAGTAAAAATCATTGTACGTTTCTATATAAATTTCAAAGAGTCCCCTCGATTTCTCCTGGATCGTATTATCAGATCACCATATTTGTGGAAATGGGACTAAACTGCGGCTATACCCCACATAAGAACGAAAAAATTTTCAAAATCGGTCCACAAAAAAAAAAGAACATATATACGGTCGAAATGAGAAACCTCCTCCTTTTTGGAAGTCGCTTAATAAATACTGACTGATGACTCTAATACTCGTCTAAAGTGAGTAGTAAGCTCTGAGATATGGTTTTCCGCTCCCAAGTAACTGTGTCCCAATTTATTCGTATAATAATTAATAAGCAAGGCTTACATTATAGCTAGCTGGCGTTTGTGAAGCTAATTACTGCACCGCAACTTTCTACCTACTACCACTATTTATGGCTATTTAGCTTAATATATTAATAGGTTATGGGCCCAGGTAAGCACAGTCGCTATGCAAATATCTACTGCATTATCTTAATAAATATAATTCTTGTGTGCTTGTGTTTGTCACTGAACTCCTTCTAAGCGACCGGACCATTTTTGATTAATTTGTTTTGTGTTTTTTTACGGTATTTGAGAATGGCTTACATTAACAAACCAAAACGGACAGGACAGCGTCTGTTGGTTCCGCTGGCCTTTTTCTATAAAAAACATTTTTCTCTCCTCGAAACTGAAAAAAAGACTTTGCTTGGAGCTGTAGTAGTCGAAAATCGGTAGAGTGGTTCTTCATTTATCATATTTTGTGGAAAAAAATGGCGGAGTGTTTTTTAATGGAGATTGCAGTATTAATTTTTTTCCGTGTCAACAGTAAAGGCCTAAAGGAGTTTAGCTAGCGAATTGTAAATTATTTTTTGCTTTAACTAATAAAGGAGTAAAAAAAAAATTACTCCGTGGAATTTTCCTATAGAGCTATCTATTGTAGAGTTTGAGCAAATTGTACAATTCAGAATTTTAAGTAAGTCTATACTATGAAGGAAATTGAAACAGAGTCAATTGACTGACCTACGTTATTAGGTCGTGTGACAAATCCATGTAAGTCCTGACTCGTAAACTCTCGTCTAAGTTTGACATAACGCCACCAACATTACTAAGACCCGCAATCTGTGTTTCAACTTCCCTGGTAGTATCATAACAAAAACTCATAGCATTCAGTTTGTTAACTGAATGCTATGAGTTTTTACACTTACTACTAACTTACTAATTGCTGCGAAATGAAATTTGAATTTGAAATAATAACGAAGTAGGACGGGCTTGTATAATCGACAAGAAACTCTGTGATCAGAAGCCCTTGGTAATATATTTACTTTAAAGTAAAATAACTTCAGCTGATAATGATTTGTGTAATATAATATCTTTAAGTTCACTTAGCGAGTTATGTTCGTATGTGACGCTATTTGGCGAGGTGTTTAAACGCAGTCTAGACTGAGGATGGTTTACGGACGCTTTAATGGTGTTACTTGTCGCCTCCGATACGGGCGCGGCCGCTGTACTGAAAAAACTTAAAAGCATTAAAAAGTGGGGACAGACAGATAGGATTGCTGTCCATTGTCTGAAAGCTAAAACCCTGATCATATATTTATATCCGTACAGTAGCAGCTGAAATGCATCGAAATTTCGTTTATTGCGTGGGAAAACATTTTTATGAGTTCGCAATTTTCCGGGATTCAAAGTCTCCAAATCGAATTTTAGCAAAATCAGTTTAGCGTTTGGGCGTGAAGAGTGGGCAGAGAGACACTTGCGTATTTAAAGTTCCATTTCCATTCCAATCCACAAAGAACGTCACAAAAATTCACGATTTTTAAAACTGCTCCCCCCTCCTCCCTATTGTAATGTCACAATTTTTTTTATGATCTGTAGGGGGCAAGCGAGCAGACGGGTTACTTGATGGAAAGAAACTGCCGTCGCTCATGGACACTCGTGACTGCCGAAGAGTCGCAAGTGCGTTGCCGACCTTTCTATGGGAATAGGTTTTGGGTGATCATGGAAATGGGATGGACCAGTAAACTCACTAACTGAACGAAATACAGCACGACGCCGTTTCACGCCACATGAAAGTGAGTCATCTTCACTTTTAAATGCTGTTGCATTACTTAAGACATGGCGCCGGTATAAAACCCAGACTTTCTTAGTAATTTCTACCTAAAATTAAGTTATTAGCCAACACCAAGTGTATTTAGTCGCAACAAATCACAACAATACTGTTTAACGGGTACAAAGTATAAAATAGTGCGGGGAATATCTTGGAAG
Source organism: Cyclargus thomasi (assembly GCA_026546445.1). NCBI lineage: Eukaryota > Metazoa > Arthropoda > Insecta > Lepidoptera > Lycaenidae > Cyclargus > Cyclargus thomasi. The sequence continues at coordinate 35,159 of JAOTAV010031075.1, forward strand.
GTTGCGGTAGATTGCGCGAGGGTAGGTCGTAAAAATAATTTAGTGGCTCGACGTCGGCGCCGTCATTAGTACAGCGCCATCTGACGGCGATCGCTTACAGTGTAGTATACAGTGAAATGATACATTTTTAAAGTAAAAATAATCGTTTTGAACTAAAGATCTATGATTTTTAATTCTTTTTGCAGATCTCTCGAATTTTACGTATTTAATAATATAAGAAAGACCCACGGTAAGTATTATTTTTGTTACACCCTGCATAGACGTATAGAATGCTCCGTCTGATATTGCGAAATGAAATATTATGTCAATGTAAGAACTTGAATTTGAACTAAAGACGGACTTGTATAAACGACAAGAAACTCTGTGATCAGAAGCCCTGGGTAATATATTTATTTTAAAGTAAAATATCTTTGCCATAAAATTGTTTATTTAACAAACATTTTCATAAATTTTTCGTAATACTTCGTCATTCCGTCATATAATATTTATGAGTTTCGTCTTGCAAAATATATTTCGAGTATCAAGCAAGCTGAAAATATATTTGTCGCGTACTAAAATATGTATCTATATAATTTATATATTTTGACAGCTTATTATAAGACTGACACTTTTAAAGTGCAAAATGAAATAAAAATACAGAAAAAGCAACATCAGAATAACAAATGAACATCTGTTTTAGAAACTCTACTCTTTAAAGTTTATCAACCGACTTCCAAAAAAGGAGGAGGTTTCTCAATTCGACCGTATATGTTGTTTTTTTAGTATGTAAATCGGTTAATCAACATTTTTGTACCGCAATTTTTACCTTTCCGAGCTTAAACCGTAATAATTACAAATTCCTAATACCTAATTTAAACCTGGTCATACGCACATTATCTTTAATACATAGACCAAAATATAATTCTTGTAAGTTTACGAGCGGGGATCAAAAATGTCCCAGAATTTGTATATAAATATGGTTTCGTCCCTACCGAATTTATACGTAGAAATGTTTAGATTTAGTATTTATTTAGTAAATTATCAGTTAAAATATTTCATTGGCCATCTAATTAGCTTATTTTATCAATTAAAAATTTGCTGACTTTTTATTTAAAGATTTGTGTAGGACAAAAAAAGGCGATTCACCCAAATAGCAATTATTTTAATAAGTTATTTCAAAAAGTAATCTCGACGAACATACAATATTTTACATTTAGAACATTCATAGGATAACATTTATAGGAGTCGTTATTTTGTATTTTATATAATAATGTACTAGTGTAAGAAAAAAAAAAGGATAGTAACCTAAACCGAACACTATTCGCAGACTTAAGTGCGTCTTAAAGGTAATTAACACCGCAAACAGCTCAATATTTAAGCGCAATGATGAATAAATAACTGCGATATATGAAAGAGCCGAAGTCACGAATTCGCCATTTATATCGCTAAGATGACCATTACAAGCGTTAAGCCGGCTAAGTCCCTCTCGGAGGTTTACTGTAAGCGTCCCTCAAGTGTTATTTACTGGTACCGCTTAAATACCCACTTGCTGTTAACACCTTAACTTTTCTGATGGCACTTTCGCTGTGGGAATTGTTGACTTGTTGTTTGTGTCCTGTCATTAGTTTAGTTGCAATCGTTTTCGGTCGAATTTCATTCGCGCAGGATGTCCGCTAGTTATGCAACATATTATTTAATTATAAAAATATATTATGATAATAATAATTCCTATACCGGTTCTGGTGTAGGATTTATTATTACCAGTACCAGTCCAGTTTCAAGGAGTTTTATAGTGCCTAAGTGTGTGTGCAGTGCAAAGGAGTACTCTCTTTTTCTTTACTCTCATAGCCCAGTAGGCCGGATGACCTACACGACTGGTGAGAGATCAGGCCCAGGACTGACTTTTTACATGCCCATCGGACGCGTGGATTAGAGCGGTCGAGCTGCGGGTATTTATATATTTATACAAGTATCTTTTCATGTCATCACAATAATAATACCATTTATGTTTAAAACACAAACGTAGATTTATCTTTGATAAGGCCTTCACATGGTATTTAATATCATAAAAGTTAATATTCACGTACATGTTGAAATTTAAAGGGCCACTTATTTGTTTAGTCTCAACCTAAAAACTCATCATATTTATAGACTAATAATATAAAACTGAAGAGTTTGTTCGTTTGAACGCGTTAATCTTAGGAAGTACTGGTTGGAATTAAAAATTACTTTTGTGTTGGTTAGTACATTCAAGGAGCCGAGCAGTAATCAAAGAATGTTGTAAAAACGATATAATAATAAAGTTTCATGCAGGCGGAGTCGTGGGCAATAGCTACATTGTAGTATACCAGAACAACAAGAAACCCCACTCTACAAATCAGATTTTCGCGAATTTTTGAAACTATACTACTGAATAAATAGTAATCTATCAGTAAAAATCGCATATGAGTTATATAACAATAAATAAAGTCCATATATATATTTGTAAAATTATACAAAAGACTAGAAACACGTCATGTCTATAATATAGCATTGAACAATAACTATCAGTACGTACATCTTTTTAAAATTCTAGCAAAACATAGCTGCTAAATAACACAAAGATTAAAGATAGTGATGAAAGTATTAATTTTGAGGCTAATCTGGACGCCATTTATGGCCAATGACGTAACGAGCGCAGAGCTTATGCTAAAGTGAGACAAGTTCCATAAAAAACGTAATATAATGTTTGTAAGTTAAATAGAAAAGTTCGCAAACTACCAATATCACAGTATATCACATTTCATATCCATATTCTTGTAATACGAAGTAATTTTCTTTGTTTATTCGCGTATTAGTTTTATGATTTACGTTTTAGTGTTGTTTGTGGTAGTAGCTGTGTTCACACATGCCAGTCTAGACGCCGAAATATGTCGTATTAATAAAAATACTTTCTTATTGTCGCCTTGATTGAAGAAAAACATAGTACAGGTGTTTTATTAGAGAACGGTTTTATTACTCAGACCTAACGTTTTCATTTTATTTTATTAATCCTCTTTTGAAATATAAAATGAGAGAATGTTCTAAAAGCTTTACACGCAATTTTCACGCCTACACCCATCTAAAATGATTTTCAAAGTTTGATTGCTGTTGAGCTAGAGTAGGTAACTGTTCTACTTATTATAAGAATTTAGATCAACTGTTTATTGCTAATAAGCAATAAACACATCATTAGAAAAGTTTTGTAAATGCTAAATGAAAAGATAATGAAATAAGTAAAGAATTATAATATTTTAATTGAATAATCGTACCATATTTAACTTAAAGTTATTTTATTAATAAAAAGTAAAAACAATGAATTTATCATATAACGACTGAATTATATTCATAAGTCGTTATGCCAAAAAAATCGGATTACTGATTCCATCTCTATTATCTAGAGTGGGAGGGTAATTGAAAAAAGACCTACCTGCTCATCTTACTAACAATGACGTAATAAAAGGAGTTTATTTGAACAATAACCAATTTGAGAAGCGAAATACCGCCCTCGGCGCAGCCATTGACATAAATAAATCATTATTTTTCCATGCGATAGAGGCTTAGCGTTCTTTTAAAAACGAATTTTCATTGTAACGCATTACAAAAGAAAAGCTGGGATATTTACGCAGCTTTGTTAAAAATTAATTTGATACCTTTCTTTTTAATATTCCCTCAAGATATTTTACAGTCAATGTTGTGTCGAATTTTATTCTATAGAGACAGCGCAGTTTTTGAAAGTCTTGACTCTTGACGTCTAATCAAATTTAATTTTTAGGTAAATTTTTATAAGCTTTTATTTAACTTTTCTCTGTTGACAATTAAGTTTGATAATAATGCAATATTATGATTAGCATAAACTGGTGGTGCACCTAAGAGTGGCTTCCGACGAGTAAACTTCTTGAAACTTGATACTATGAACTTGAAATTTTACATAAGGGTACCATTGTTATGACAATGTAATATGCTCAGAACACTATTCGGCAGTGCACTTTTATTAATACGACATATTTCCTCGTTGTTGATAGGAAAAGATCAGGTACGTTGTAGTATAGTTGTAGTAAGGCGTAACTGCAGTGTAACATGAATATTGTAGCTATGTGTAGCGGCAGTATACTACGAAGCGACGTAGCATCAACATTGTGTAGTGGCAGTATACTACGACGCGACGTAGTATCAACATTGTGGTAGTGGCAGTTTACTACGACTCGACGTAGCATCAACATTGTGTAGCGGCAGTATACTACGAAGCGACGTATCATCAACATTGTGTAGCGGCAGTATACTACGACACGACGTAGCATCAACATTGTGGTAGTGGCAGTTTACTACGACTCGACGTAGCATCAACATTGTGTAGTGGCAGTATACTACGACGCAACGTAGCATCAACATTGTGGTAGTGGCAGTATACTACGACGCGATGCAGCATCAACATTGTGTAGTTGCAGTATACTACGACGCGATGTTACATCAACATTGTGTAGCGGCAATATACTACGACGTGACGTAGCATTAACATTGTGTAGCTGCAGCGTAGTACGTATATTGTAGTAATGTGTAGCGGCAGTATACTATCAAAGTAGTACTAACATTGTGTAGCCGCAACGTAGTGCCGAGTTCGTTTATTGTAGCTATGTGTAGCGGCAGTTTACTACCGACGTAGCAATAGCATTGTGTAGCTGCAGTGTAGAATGTTACGTTACTTGTTACGTTACTAATGTGTATTATGGGCTAATACGTTATCTGTATTGTACAGATTATAGTGTCACCTTATAATAAATTACGTAATTTATTGAGTGGTGACTGTTGAATCGCTAGAATTGTGGGAACGTTTATATAATTAACGCATTTGAGTTTCTGCTCGCATGCTATTATTCATTCGCTCAAGAATGACGGTATGGCTTATTGACCCTTTGTCAAATTTCTATACAAACCGCGATTGTCAATGACAAAGTAAAACTAAAACACTTTATCGACAATCGCGTTATGTATGGAAATGACAAATTTTTTGACAGACGGTTAATGAATCATTCCTGACCGTACCACCACTCTAGAGTGAATTCACAATAATAATTTACATCGACTTTCGATTCGCGGCTCAAAAATAATGATTGTCACGGCCTTACCCTTAGCGGTAGACCGACTGCCCCAAGCCATAAACAGTATGTTAACAAGGTATCCCTTCGATTAAAGACTTGTAGATACCTTCACCGTTACTTGGATAAGGCACATTATTATACAAATTAAAACGTTGCATATTTATATTCGAAGTTCCTTATCGTTTTCGATCCGACCACTTATGAACCTTATTTCCAAGTCATAAGGTCGACACTCGAAAAAATAATACCGGTGGCCGTGCAGCTCCAATTACAGCCTTTATATAACTTTAACCCACGTTTATCTCCACATGAGCTTTTATCTTATCAAATAGGTGTTTAACGACGAAAGTTGAAGTTCGACGATAATAATTGTAAGAATTTACACGTGACTCACGACCTCATTTGTAATTATTAGAAACTCTGAGCTACTTCTGAAGGATATTTAACGAATAATTCGTTCTGAAAGTCGAGTGCGAGTTTTTTTTTCACATTTGATGGTGAACGCGTTTTGCTTTTACATAGGATTTGATATGGGATTTGTACAGCGCCATCTAGCGATGCTAACGGTCACATCAAAAATCCTAGTAAACTCAAAACGCGTTCACTGTCGAATGTCAAAAAAAAAAACTTGCACTCGGCAACTCTGATCGAGTCTAGAGAAGGACGGTAGCATTCAGTCGAGTCTGATTTCTGAAGACTTGAATATTATGCCGTTCGAGACAAATGATAAAGCAGTTTCATAATATCTACATATGTTATCTATTTTACCTTAATTTATTTTTAGCATATAAAACTAAAAATGGGTGCTTGTAACAATGTTTCTCTATTCTAGTATTTTAATACTACAATAGAGAAACTATTGTAATATTAAAAATACTTTTTACTAGCGACTACTGTAACGTTATTCACACTATACACACTAGTACAAGACAACATAATAAAGCTAAGAAAGACCAAACACCTTTTAAACAAACCAAAGTAAACGCGGATTTCGTATTGCGTAACCCTAAATTAAGCAGGATTATAAGGAAATGTATTTTCGCAGCTGATGCGGGCTCGACATTACTCACGGAACCCCGGAGTCAGGTGTAGCAGGCAGCTGTTCAATGACGACTAATTATTTTTTCACTTTTCGCCTCCGGACGTGAGAGTCCAGCACAGATGCTAAACTTATTTGCCAATGTTTTTGAAGTCAAAATTAAGGGTATAGAACATTTTTAGATGAAGGGTTGCATTTAAAAGGCGCTGCTGAATGGAATGAATGAATGAATTTATGAGGTGGGCATTTTCAGCACTATTAAGCTGAGCCGGCCGCCTGTTTCATTTAATTTAACTATAACTTTACTATTATAGGAATAGGATTCATATTTTAATAATATTTTTTTTTTAATTTAATGTTACTTTTAACTTACTTATTGCTTTAGCAATATAGTTATAAGATTCATGTTTATACTTAGAGATATGAACTGTACTGTGGTCCGCAATAAACATATTTTATTTCATTTTTTATTTTTATTTTATTTCGTTTTACAAATTTTTGATCAGATTAAGACACACGGTTTATAACTAACCTACTCTAAAAAGTCTACAATGTCGTTAAGGAATGTTTCGACTTGAAACTATTTATTGGCTAGCTCTGTTAGACATCTGCAGACAGCGAGGCACCGACGCTCCACTTCATAGTTCATAGTATGCTATGGCGTAGACATTCATTTTTAGGGTTCCGTACCCAAAGGGTAAAAAAAGACTTCGTTTGTCCGTCTGTCTGTCTCCAGGCTGTATCTCAAGAATAATATTAGCTAGAGAGCTGAAATTTTTACAGATTATGTATTTGTGATGCCACTATAAAAAGAAATACTAAAAATTAAATTAATTCAAAAAATAAGAGGGGCTCTAATACAACAAACGTGATTTTTTACTATTATTTGCTCGATGTCAATAATGACTACATGCAGGTGCTTGAAATTTTCACGAAATACTAAGTTGTATTTATACTTTACTTATCAGTTATAAAATATTAACTCAATTAATAATAAAGTTACGCTCTCATACACAAAACACAACTCTTACCTATGTTTGCTCTGATATGGTACGGAATCCTTCGTGCGTAAGTTTTACTCGTTCTTTGTCAGTTTTATTTAGTACTAATTTCTCAGATATTGGTCAGTAAAACTCAATAAAATAATAAGCGTAAAGGATGAGAGAGCGCTCTTGTGTACTGCACACACAATCGGGCAATATACAAACTCTTGCGTACTTACCTGATTTCAAAGGAACCGTCCACCGTCATCGAAAACGGGTAGAAGCTTTTGTTACTAAATAATAATTAATTAATTTTGATCCCGAGGTGGACCGACAATAATTTTTTAAGACGGCTAGCTATTATCTCTCTGACTTTTCAGAATAAATAGGTTTCTTATACCTATAAGTATTAGAAACCTGTTTATTCTTATATCTATAATATAATATATTACTGAGCTAACAAAGTAATTTACAAAATATCGCTTACAAAATATTAATCACACGTGATAAAGTAAGTCTAGTGTTGTAAATTATTGTTCAGACCCTTTCTCCAGAAAATGGAAGGTGATACGTATCTTGATTACATAAATCTTATCATAAAGCCTGTGTTTAGATATTTTAATAAAATATCCATTATTTTCGAGCCCGTTTTATATTGAAATAAATACGAAAGATTGTCTTCAATTATTTGAAATTGCTTTTACAACTTATGTTCAAACGAGTGATATTCCGAAACTGTATGTAAATAGGCACACATAAATATATATTTACGGCGCAAAATACGCCACACAGCGGGCGTTCGTTGATAAAACGTTATTTATATACTTATAAAAGCTCACGGCTCCGGCGATAACAGTCTAGGTGAATTATACTATCATATCACCCTGATAGTGCTACTACAAACTTGTAGCTCGCTGCTACATGGGGGCGTTCTGTGCATCTATTTGTTGCACTTAATAACGATACTGTGATAACACCAATAGAGGTTTTAGTAAAGTTGCAAGGCCTGAAATGATTTTTAGGGGGAAAGCGACCAGACGGGTTCCCTGATGGAAAGAAACTTCCGTCGCCCATTGACACTCGCGACATCCGAAAAGTCGCAAGTGCGTTGCCTGCCTCTATGAGGGAATGGGAATAGGGATAAGGGATTAGGAAAGTTGGGCCACCGGTAAACTCACTCACTGAACGAAACACAGCACAACGCCGTTTCACGCGTTTTCTGTGAGGCCGTGGTTTCACTCCCGTCGAGCCAACCCAATGTGCCGAAGCATAGCTCTTCCACGGCAATGAGCACGCGTATTATGTACTTGAGATCGGAAAATGTCTCGTTAGTCCATGCCTCCACCGGTCGAACCTGCACACTCTCGAGTGCGAACGAAAGGTCTTATCCATTGGGCCACGGACGCATTCATTATATTTACGAGATGTATATGCTTAGTTCAGTATTCGCGCTGATCAGCTACCGCGTTTATCTCGGCGGGCGGGCAAGGTTATTGAGTTACAGTTAGCGCGCGTCATTATCTCTACAGCTCTCAGGCTCTATGATCGGTTCTAGTACAGAGCATACATATTACATATCGATGCCTTACTGCCTCAACCTCGTATCTAAAAAATGGCTACATCAGGAGACAAAAAAAAACTGATTATATTTTTTTCTTAGTGATTGTACAAAACTAGATATGAGGTTATTTGATAGGCAATCATTTACTTATCAAATAACCTCATATCTAGTTTTTTACAATTACTAAGGAAAAAATAAAGTCAGTTTTTTTTGTACTACGTAGCCATTTTTAAGATACGAGGAAGAGGCGTTGATATTGTGAATTCGCTCAAGATTGGCGGTATGGTTCAAAATTGTTAATTTCCATACAAAATTGCAACAAATTTTGTGTTGGCACTTTATGGTTGACAATCTCTGTTTGTATAGAAATTTGACACAGGGTTGATAAACTATACCGCCAATCTTGAGCCAATGCATAATAGTTAATAATATTCCAAATGCGAAAGTGTCATATTTTTGGAAGATGAACATACAAACAAATAAACAAACACACTCCGTTTGTAACATCAGTATGGAAATATGCATAGTATGATCATGGAGATTCAGATTTGAAAGTCCGGTGTAGTGTAACAAGTGTCCCCCCTCCCCCGACCCCCCACTCAGGAGTTCTCAGATATGACGCAACTCAAACCGTATTTCCACCACTTAGGCACGAACACTTAAGACGAGCTGCTCACAACTTCTCCAAGAACAATAAAATAGCAAACCGTAGATCTCGTAGGGGAAGTTAATGTTGTTTAAACTAATAATGTGGATGTGTGTCGATCCATTTGCTTTGTAGAAGACACTTTGTGTCAGAAAACTATGATAATACTAGCGGACCCGACGGACGTCGTCCTGGTCTGGATTTGTAAATGTAAACCATTCTGAAATCCCCTAGAACACACACAAAAAATTTCATTAAAATCAATCCAGTTATTTGGGATGAGGTTAGTCACACACACGCACACAGGAAATGTATATATTGAGATAATTTAATTTTTTAAAGGTCACGGTTGCCATTACTACGGTTGCAACAAATAAAATTTTAGGCGCACAAAGTTAGTAGTAAGTTAGTATTAGTAAGCGACTTGTGATAGGGTACCCGTAAGCTGGAAACAAGCTATCGGACTCGACTTACGGACGCGTCTGACAGCCGATACGAAAATGTCCGCGACTGATCCTTTACGTTTTTTATCTACATACCTGGCTGTCATCCGCGTCCGATAAGTTGAAAACAAACTGATCTGACAGGGGACACCCCTTACAAAAACGTCCGCGACTGACGTCAGACGCGGCTGACTGATATAGTTTGCACACTTCAACGTACAATTATTATCTAGATCGCGGTTGTCAGCATGTTTATCAGTCGGTTTATCAGTATGTTTTTCGCTTTAGTCGCGACTGATGGTTTGTTTTCAGTTAGCCGATCCTTAATGCAAAGTTTCTTTTCAATTCCATTTTTAAACTAATTTAAATAGTTCCACAGAAATGTAAAATTTTCTTTTCGAATGACAACTCTTACAGAAAGTCGGGAACACAAAGACATCAGAATGATAGAATTTGCCACTCCACTGCCACTCTGTAAATGGAGGGGTGATTATTAAAGTTTTTATTACTTCCCTGGAGTTTGTATGACGGTATGCTGTAATGGTATTGCTCACTGCAACTTTTACATTTCAATAATGTCGGCAACTAACTCAATTCATTTTTAACCGACTTCCAAAAACGAGGAGGTAATATGTTCGGCTGTAGATATTTTTTATTTTTATTTTTGTATGTTCAACGATTACTCCGCCGCTAGAGAACCGATTCTCAAATTTTTTTATCTGTTGTATAGGGTATTACTCCAATTTGGTCCCATTTGGTGGTGACCTGATGATGGGATCCACGAGTAATCGAGAGAACTCTTCAAAATTTGTACCGAAACATATAGTGATTTTGGTTTTTTTAGAAGCGTCACAGGTATATGTCACCAAAAAGTACGATTTGATACCAAAGTATACCATGGTTCCGAAGGTACTGAGAGATCTTAACTTAGAGTACTTGAGTAATCGAGGGAACACCTTGAAAAATTGTACGGAAATATAAAGTGATTTTAGTTCCTATAGAAGCATCCTAGGTATATGTTAAAAAAAAGTAAGATTTGGTACCAAGGTATACCATGGTTCCGAAGGTACTGAGAGAACTCGTGATTCCTTACAGATGTGTATACGGTTTTCGGCCTTATTTTAAGAACTGAAAGCATATGCTACTACAATATATGTAAGTATCTTAATCATCACTACTGCTATCACACCAGACACCATTTATTATCGCATTATGACCCTATTATACGTCAAAACACCTAAAAATTTAAAGGGAAAAATGATTTTAGTTTCATGATAGTACCTCAATCGCTTAGCACAAATAAGTAAGATTTTGTACCAAAGAATACCTATCATGGTTCTCAAGGTGCTATTGGAAAAATCCTTATTCCTTAAAGATACACATTTGGAGATTTTTGCGTTGTTTTAAGAACCCAAAGCATAAGCTGCGAAGCAAATTATATAAATCATCATCATCGTCACAGCTACTATAGCTTCATTCATCAGCCTACAATTATTCAAGATTTTATAGAATTAGTTCAGTCGTTTATGCGTGAAGAAGTAACAAACATCACATTCACAAATGCACTAACTTACAAACTTTTAAATTTTTAATACTAAGCTATGCTTCGGCACAAATGGGCCAAAGCATCGACGGTCTCACAGAAAACTGGCGTTAAACGGCGTTGTGCCGTGTTTCGTCCAGTAAGTGAGTTTACCGGTGGCCCAACTTCCCTAATCCTCTTATCCCTATTCCCATTCCCAGGCGCGTGCGCTCCATACAGGCTGAAAAGCAGTTCGTTGCTTGCCATATGAACTT